>OVAN01003105.1:9782-30418 GCA_900406275.1 Anastatica hierochuntica
ACAAAGCGCAGTAACATCAACTGTCGTTAGTTAAAGACACTTTGCTCGTTTAATCTCAGTTTCAGGCACTCAAGCAATCACTTTTGATGTATTGAATAACCTAATATCATGAACTAGGTGATCAATCCAATTCAAGCATTAAACACAGAGATAAACGAAGATCAATAGATAAATATCAAATTTAACAACCTAACAATCACTGAATCATGAAATCCCCTATGAGAAACCATAAACCCAACTAGAAAACTACTCACTCATAGCAAACAAAACAACACAAGATGAATTTTGGGGAAACATAATGTATTGAATGAATAAAACAAAGAGTATAGTTTAGAATTCTTCNCTTCTCCAACGAAGTACAGAAGTAATCAAATCTCTCTCAAGTTACAAAAGCTCAAAAGTCGTTCTTCAAAATCGAAAAAAGCATCATAAAACTTAAAAAAACGAGTCTGGGTGTTTTAATATGTAATCTGGGTCTTCAATCTTCGGTTTTGGTTCAAAATAAGTGGTTTTGGTCGCGTCGGAACAGGGATCGATCGACCTCTTTCCTTCTGCCAGGATACTCATTTCTGCGTATTCGTCTCCTCGTTGCCAGCATGACAGATGTTCAGTAAAATGGTCATAACTTTTTATCGAACCGTTGGATTTCCTTCAAACCACCTCCAAATTAAAGCTAACACACGTGGTTATCTTGTAACAAAAGTTCAGCTCGATCCAACGGTGGAAAGTCAGTCAAATAGGGACAAACTTTTGATGCTTCGGCAGGATTCTGCATTCCAAATATCTGTTTTTGGCCCAATTTGCTATGTTTCTCTCCAAAGCAACCTAAAACCTGTAAAAGCACTAAAGAACACCAAAAGACTCCAAAAATAACCAAATACATATTAAAACAGCATTTTCCTCGAATAAAAAAATAGTAAAAATCCATAAAATACGAATACATCAGTGATCAACCGAAGGCCAAGGACCTTTGCCACTGGAAAATCGGAAACTAAGAGACATCACTTACTTTAGAAGATTTCATTATGTTACAACATCTATTTCAGGTTCCCAGGGACCTCACGCTTAATCATAGGTCTTAAAATCCTATCATATATTCCGGGTTCCCAGAAATCTGGTACTTAGTTAAAGGTACGAAAATACCTAACATCTAATCCAGTTCCCAGGAACCACGCATTTAAAGGTCTGAAGAGAAGAGACCTAACCTCTAATCCAAGTTCCCAGAAACCTGACATTTAAAGGTCTGAAGAGGCTAACATCTAATCCAGGTTCCCAAGAACCAGACATTTAAAGGTCTGAAGAGAAGAGACCTAACCTCTAATCCAGGTTCCCAGGAACTAGACATTTAAAGGTCTGAACAGAAGAGACCTAACCTCTAATCCACGTTTCCAGAAACCTAACGTTTAAAGTTCTGAAGAGGCTAACATCTAATCCAGGTTCCTAGAAACCTGACATTTGAAGGTTAAAAGAGACCTAACACCTAATACATAAGGTCTTAAAATCCTTACATCTAACTTAGGTTCCCGGAAACTTGATACTTAAGGTCTTAAAATCCTTACATCTGATTCAGGTTCTCGGAAACCTGATACTTAAGGTCTTAAAATTCTTACATCTGATTCAGGTTCCTGGAAACCTGATACTTAAGGTCTTAGAATCCTTACATCTGATTCAGGTTCCCGGAAACCTGATACTTAAGGTCTTAAAATCCATACATCTTATTCAGGTTCCCAGAAACCTGATACTTAAGGTCTTAAAATCCTTACAACTTATTCAGGTTCCCAGAAACCTGACATACTATCAAATGTCCTAAAATCCTATCATCAAGTACAGGTTCCCAAAAGCCTGATACTTCGAAGGCTTTAAAATCCTATTATTCAAATTCAGGTTCCCAGAAACCTGAACAATCAAAGGTCTTAAAATCCTATCATTCAAATTCAGCTTCCCAGAAATCTGAATAATCAAAGGTTTTAAAATCCTATCATTCAATTCAGGTTCCCAGAAACTTGAATAATCAAAGGTCTTAAAATCCTACTATCTATTTCAGGTTCCCAGAAACCTGACACATTATAGGTCTTAAAATCCTACTATCTATTCCAAGTTCCTAGAAACCTAACACATCAAAGGTCTTAAAATCCTATCATTCAAATTCAAGTTCCTAAAAACCTGAACAATCAAAGGTCTTAAAATCCTATCATTCAATTCAGGTTCCCAGAAACCTGAACAATCAAAGGTCTTAAAATCTTACTATCTATTCCAGGTTCCCAGAAACCTAACACATCAGAAGTCTTAAAATCCTACTGTCTATTTTAGGTACCCAGAAACCTAACGCTCAAAGGTTCCCAGAAACCTGGAAAACTCAAAGGTCTTGAAACCCTATTGCTCATTTCAGGTTCCCATAAACCTAACGCTCAGAGGTTCCTAGAAACTTAACGCTCATGGGTTCCCAGAAACCTAACATCTATCTAAAAGTCTAAAAAGACCTAACATCCGAATAAAGGTCTTCAAAAAAAAACCCCTGAACGTGCAAGTCCTAGCCTCTCCTGGAGATCTTTGTAATCTTAAGGCTCATCTAGGGATGTTTAGGTAAACTTGAACCACCCGAGGCAAAAATACAAAGTAACTAGACTCCTGCAGGAGCCTAAACCTCCCAAGAAATCCTCCTAAATAACTAGAACCCGATTCGCATCCAAGACCTCAAAATCTTGCTCTGGATGCTGGGGGGCAACTGTCGAGCCCCCTTCAAGGCCCTGTAAAAACATTTAGGTACCTAAAGCCCAGGTACCTAAAGCCCAGGTACGTGAGGTCCAGGTATCTGAGGTCCAGGTACCCAAGTACGAGAGGTCTAGGTACCCAGGTACCCGGGGTCCAGGTACCCGAGGTCTAGGTACCCATGTACATGAGGTCCAGGTACCCAGGTACATGAGGTCCAGGTACCCAGGTACCCAGGTACCTGAGATCCAAGTACCTGAACCCCGAGTACCTGAGGTCCAGAAGGCTTTGGGTACCTCAGCAGCCGAGTCAAAGATATTGCTGTTGGAGGTGCTTAGATTTGAGGAGGCAGTTGACCGAGAGAGATTTCAGGAACAGACTCCCGAGACTTCAGGAGGAGGTCACAGAGGCGTCAACTGGTGGAATAGCTTCAGCCATTGTCTATATAAGAAGGAGATCCAGAAACGTGGAGCCTTTTTCAGCAACATTTACATACTTATAACACATATTTTTACTTATATCTCTTTATAATCAATATTATGAAGATCATCATTCTTTTCTTTCAACCTTTGTAAATAAATCAAGTTATAATCCAGGTTTCGACCACTTTGTAAAACATTGTTAATTATCCAAATTTTAATACTATCGTTCGATCCATCTACAACTCTTACGGGATTCTCCCACGTATTCTTCTTTCTCATCCAAACACTAACAAATTCAAATGTGGATTTCGTGATCCACATGCGCCTAGTGGTTTAATCATTTAATAAAATTGTAGATGAAAAAAACAATTCTAATTCCAAATGGAGGGCAAAAAGAGAAGGAAAAATTTCTGATTCCAAATTTGGATTTGCGTCTGTCATTTTAAGATAAAATCACATGTTCCCTCCCTTTCCATAAGAGAGCATCTTTCATCTTTAAGAGGTTAAACATCACACCGTTTAATAGATCCAGACGTCGATGATCTGTTGTTTTTGTTCTCACACTCAGGATGCCTAAATTTTCCGCTAACGTCCCCCAACTCTCATATCTTCACAGTATAGCAACGCCGAACGCTAATAGAGGAATGAATCTATGCGCCGACCAGGTGTTCGACAGAATGCTTCTGTGGGGAGATATGGGACCAACGAGGGTGAGGTTTGCTTCTTCTTCTTCTCCTGCTTTCATGGTGGAATTATCCAACTTGAGGAAAAGCAACAAGAGGAGATCTCTTAGGATGTTCAATTGTAGCGCCGCCAGAGCTGACGGTGGACGCGTGACCGTCGGAGACGATGTGTTTTCGGTTACAACTTCTTCTAAGTATGAAGTGGACTATTTGGGTCAAAGCACCAAAGGAGATTTGAATCTTAAGCTTGACCCTCTTCAGTCCTTTGGTATATACTTTCTCATTTCAAAACTCAACAATTGAAATTGATTTCTGGGTGCTGTTTGTTTGTTGAGATTTGTAAGAGCTTAAGTAATCGTTGATGTTGTCGGTGCTGTAAGAGCAAAAGCTTACATTGTTTTTTTCTTTCTGGAGTCTCAGGATTGGAAAATGTAACTTTGGTATATCCATGTAGGAAATGGGCAGGCTACTTTGGAGGGTCCAATTGAGGAGGTGGCGAGGACGGAGGCTCAAGCGGCTGAAAATCTCATTAGAGAGTTGGGTATCCATGTTCGTTATCTAATCCTTGTAATTTGTGTGTTACATGTTTTCTGTTTGTGGATAGCTTTTGTATCTTGTTCCTTTCTCTGGCGTCTCACATTTTCATGCCTGATATTGCAGGGTCCCTTCTCTGCACAACACTCTCCTCGTGGTATATTCTGCAGTCGTACACTGAATCTACGATCCATTAGTGCTATTGGATATGATATGGATTACACTTTGATGCACTACAATGTCGAGGTGAGGTCTTCTTATGTCATACATTAATAAAAAAGATGTATGCAGAAGATACCCATAATTACAGGAAATTTATGGCCTTAACCAGGCTTGGGAAGGAAGGGCTTATGACTATTGCATGGAAAATCTAAAGAGCATGGGGTTCCCTGTTGATGGACTTGCTTTTGATCCGGAACTGGTGATATGTTATGGTTGAAAAGTTTTTCGCATTTCACATTGTAGTATCCTCTCTGATTTTGTAGTGCTAAATCCAAACTATGTCTTATCTTATTATAGGTTATCAGAGGTCTCATGATTGACAAAGAGAAAGGTAATTTAGTCAAGGCTGATAGATTTGGGTATGTGAAGAGGGCCATGCATGGCACAAAGATGTTATCAAATAAAGCTGTCAGGTATGGTTGCTTTTCAAAACCTTTTGTAGCTTTGTGAAGGAAGTCTTATTCTCTGATTACCTGTGTATGGATGAAAGTGAGATCTATGGAAGGGAGTTAGTTGATCTGCGGAATCAGGATCGTTGGGAATTCCTCAATACATTTTTTTCTGTTTCAGAGGCTTTGGCTTATGTGCAGGTACTTTTATTTATTAGGGAAATGGTTTCACAACGTGGCTAACTTTTTGTCTTTAACTCATATAACCTTCAGATTCATTTTTTCAGCTGATGCTTCTTCACCCTTGTGAACTTTCTTTTTACAAAACTTTCCTTTCTGCTGAGCAATTATTATTCAAATTATTTCAGATGGTTGATAGATTGGATGATGGATCGATTTCGGTAGATCTTGGTACTCTTGATTATAAAGGACTGTACAAGGTTTTGTGTTTCACCGATTTTTCACTGAATTGAAAGCTTTGTATATTCTTATCTTTAATCATTGTTTTCAGGCTGTTGCGAAAGCTCTCTTTAGAGCACATGTTGAGGGACAGCTTAAGGTATGTAGTTTGTCCATTCCTTAAATCATTTTCTTAAATTATGTTTTCTCAGGTCCCTAGTGAATGATAGTTACTTTGCAGAGTGAGATAATGTCCAAGCCAGAACTATTTGTCGAGCCTGACCCGGAACTACCTTTAGCTCTGTTGGATCAAAAGGAGGTAATATTTCAGCCTTCACAGAAAATGTCTTATTATATAATGATTTCAGTTTGTAATATGGTAGAGCTTATTCACAGGCTGGTAAAAAGCTCTTGCTTATTACAAACTCAGATTATCACTACACAGACAAAATGATGAAGCATTCATTTAATAAATTCCTTCCCAATGACATGGACTGGAGAGATCTTTTTGACATGGTAAGCGAATGTCTATTTGTTTCTACCTTCTAATTGCGAAAAAGTCATTTTGCAGAGATTAGTTTACATAAGGATTTGCTGACCTTAATTTCACGTTTCCACATAGGTGATAGTTTCTGCGAGGAAACCAGAGTTCTTCCAGATGTCACACCCTTTGTACGAGGTCGTGACTGGAGAGGGTTTGATGCGTCCATGCTTCAAGGCTGAAACAGGTTATTTCTCATTGTTCCTGTTAAATCTAAGCTGGTTTGTTTCATTGTATAGAAAGCCAAATGGTTTTTTCCTTCCTCTCGCTTGCTCTCCCATAGGAGGACTGTACTCAGGAGGAAGTGCCCAGATGATAGAGAGTTCACTCAACGTTCACGGAGATGAGATTTTGTATGTTGGTGACCACATCTACACTGATGTCAGTGTATCTAAAGTCCATCTTAGGTGGCGAACTGCACTGATTTGCCGTGAACTGGAAGAAGAGGTTTGGATAAATTATGTTCTGAACTACAACCAGTAGATGACAAAACTTAAAGGGTAGGCCTTTGTTCGTTGAAGTAACAGAGAAAACTGGTTTGGTCTTGTTTCTTTGCAGTATATGGCTCTAATTGGCAGTCGTTGTCACCGAGAAGAGCTAATAGAACTTATAAATCAAAAGGAGGTTGTTGGGGATCTCTTTAACCAGCTTCGGCTTGCTCTTCAAAGACGAAGCAAAGGTCGTCCAGCTCAGGTTTGTTTATCACCTTGCAAGATCTATAGTTCCTGTTCTCTCCCGGTGTTGAACGGAGGGAATAATAAGATCAGATAAGAGAAGCGGAGATTTGTGATGGAAATTGCTCATAAAGGTGCCCCCCTTTCTCTTTTCCTTACAGACCCTAGCTGCAACCAACTTGGCTGATGAAGAACTGACAGAGACCATGCAGAAGCTTCTCATTGTGATGCAAAGACTAGATGACAAGATTGGTGTAATGCTGGAATCAGATGGCGAGCTCTTCAACAAAAGGTAAAAGAAAAAGGGGAAAATAAATCGTAGTTAGATGGCTCGGGGAATCACAAGATCTGGCTGACCATAATTCTTGGGCTGTTGGATAGGTGGGGCTTCCTCTCACGTGCGGGTTTGTGGGATAAAAGCCACTTGATGAGACAAATCGAGAAGTATATATATTTCTATACTCTTCATTTCTGAGCCAACCCTTAATCTCAAACCACACCTCCCATTTAAACTAAACTTAATTACCCTGAAATTGGATTCAGGTATGCGGATATATACACATCAAGAGTCTCCAACTTCCTCAGTTACACACCCTTCATGTATTTCCGCTCCCAGGCGCAGGTAAAAGCGTGAATCATATTTTATCAAATGAAGCACAAATGAATTTGGAGGCAGATGTTAACTGAAAACTCACTCATGTTGTTTCGATCATCCGCAGTCACTGGCTCATGACTCACCGCTTCCTGATTCGGCTATGGAAAACTAGACGGTTGCCCCAAAGCTTGATGCAAACTTGCATGTGTTGTAATATATTTTAGATGGAAAACTGTTGGGATAGAAATGTAACGAGAAATTCTGATGCCCTTTTTTGGTATAAAATCTCTATTCTCTGAATTAAAAGGTGAAGAAGCTAGCCTTTGTTGGCTTTTGATGTTGTTGTCTTACATTGTTTGAGTGGTTTCTCTGTTTCTTCCTCTTTGTTTGTCCATAAACGTCCACAAAAAGAATCATACCTATCAATTGAGGGAGCAGTTTGCGACTAGTAAATATTGGTTATTTAGCTAATATCGGTGGAGATGCTTATACCATAGATATTTGTATGAGCAATTTCAGGTCAGCATTGGCCAAAAGTTTCGAGTTCAATTGGGAGACGATGCCAAGAAAATCCAACGTGAATTTTGATCCGGGTTTATCAGGATTGTAAATTTCTTCTTTTGACAGGTCATGTAGAAAAACTGGTCTGGGAGATTATTTTCATATCAAAATGGGATGTATGCTTGACAATAGACCAGTCCTTTGCCGTCCAATTTTTATTATACCCATTGGAAGCAGTAATGCCATCACTTGTGTTGATCAAAGAGGTTCAACAGTTGTACACAGGTTCATTTACAAGCACAGTTACCACTGCAGCAAAGCTTTGGACCCCACAGCTAATTAGCATAAATACATGTGAGAAAGCAGTAAAGAAGGCTGGCTACCCCGTAACACGAGGTTCGATTGGAAGTATTGAGATTCATTTGAATAACTCACAGGAGTGGAGAGCTAGAGGGCAGCTTGGTTCTTATAAAGATGACACATACTCACCTTCCCTCTTTCTGCAAGAAGATCAATGAACGAATCCTGGAAATATTCCCACTTTCATGACAAAGAAAATTCGAGCTTCAATCCTGTTTAATATCGTTCTATGCATCGATGTAAGGGTTAAGACAAGGTTGTCGCCTTCTCCTTTTGCTTCTTTCAACAAACATTTTCGCGAACAGGCTGCAAATCCTAGTGAATGACAACACAAACTTTGCTACCAGCCACACCTGTTATATAAGCTTGGACAATTTCCGAGAACAGTTGATGCATATATTTATAATTCCAAAATTTAATCAATGTTATGTGCTTAATAACCCATGAAAATCCGCCTATAATAAATGCTAGAGGTAGGAAGATATTATAACATGTGAAAAAAGAGAGTAAAATCTCTACCAACAAATTGATTCCAACCAGTCGGAGGTAAACTCATAGGCAACAAAGGTTACAGCACCAGCAGGAGCAGCTTTCACCGTGGATGGCACAATGCCTTTGTATAGACCGTGCCACCCTTCGGACAACAGAATCTGCCTAAGACCGTCTAACATGTTTCTGTATGCACGTCGCTCCAATCGGGCTCCATATCTTGGATGTCTCTGTAGGCCTTCAATCTGCAACAAAGTCATTCAAATCTTTCTGACATTTCTATCATCTCGTGTTTGAAGAAGCTGCCATTTTCTAACTATGGAGATCCACTGGAAAGATACAAATGCTTTTACTATTTACAAATGTTTTACACAAATTTGAGTTTTCGTTCTCAGTAATCAATATCATAGATACAATGATATTCTAGTCTGAGTGAAGTATAGAACCAAAACACAGAACCAAGTAACATGACAAGTCCTTGTATTAACTCAGTGTGCAAACACTAGTTATCCTAGCTGGTTCGTAGTATAACGTATATGCGTTGACAGCTCAGCAACTATGGTTGCGTCAGTTAATTAGAGATCTAACAACAGGTTGGAAGAACGTTTAGGAAAATGAGTTGAGGTTTACAGCATCTGTCTAAGGTTTGGGATTGGAAAATGGGTCAAAAATATAGATTCTCTCGTTAATAAAATCTCTCCAAGACGAGTAGTTCTTGCTGAAGCAAACAAAGAAGGACACTAGTGGTTTAGATCCTATCAGAATTTCATCGCATATAATCCACTGGGTAAGAATTACTGACCTGGAATCGTTTCTTGACCACATCAAGAGGATGGCAGACGAGTTTGGCGCTAGTGCCAGCCCCAAGCCCACAAACAAACAGCTGGAAGCTAGAAAGGCTGGTGTCCACGCTGGTCGAGGTTTTGGAAGATAAAATGTATCGGTTCCAATCCTGGAGAAAAACCAAATGACCTGATTGTCAGTAGACAGACAAAATGACAGAATACTTGAGACGACATCACACAAAAACAAAATATTCCTATGCCCTTACCATCATCCAACGCTTAAACATATCATAAGTGCCAAATTGCAGGCCAGCATAAGGCACAATCTCAACAAGTGTTGGCGTTAATCCATTATACAATCCTTTTACACCTCGAGACTTGATAATATCAACAAACGCAGACCTCATTGTAGGATACACCTGTAGGCGTTCATCAGTAAGTCGTATTCATGGTTACATTGTCAATTAACTTAAGCATATAAATAAGAAAAAAACGTGGTGGCAAGAGTAAAAATATATTACAGGATTCATCAGTCAGGCAACAAACCTTAGGTTCCCCTTGTGAGGCCAATATAGTCCTTAGAAGATCAAAAGGATAGGATCCTAGTGTAGCAGCACATCCTGCTAAAGCTCCGCTAACGAATGATAGATAGGGGCTCAAATGTATATGATCCTCTGCATTATAATCAACTAACAAATAAGAAAATGCACTGACCTCGGAATTGCAACAGTTCTATACAAAGGCTATCATAAATTTACAATATACACACATTTAACAAACACAATCTGAAGAAAACGGCATCATCTCTAAGAGAAGAAAAACAATAGAAAGCGGTTACCTGTTTTAGTGGAACCAGATGCAAAAGACTTTAACTTATGTAATACAGTAAACTGAATAGAAGTGTATGGCATGACCATAAGCAAAGCTGGCACATTACCACGCCAAAACCCCTGAAAAAGGAAAAAAACATGAGCTAACCTAATGCCATAAGACTTTAAAAGTAAGAAAGAAAAAGAAAAAATGGCAAAGAGACAGACCCGAAAACCTTCTTCTCTGAATATGTCTTTAGTTGCCTGAAACATTCCAGTATATTTAGATGCTCCTGACAAGTTCCTCCTGACCAAAGACCATGAAGTAGTCGGTTCTAGTTGAACCTGCAATCACATATATCTAAACAGCATGAGGGATACCTCACCTCCACAGCACAACATCACTTGCAAACAGAAATTACCTGAAATCTTATCTTAATGACATCAAGCGGAGAAGTAACGGTGCGAGAAACAGCACCAGAGATGGCGCCGGCTGACGCATCAATCAGGGCACGTTTTATCTGTCCCGGATCGTCGACGGTCGCCGCCGTGGGACTCATTTTCTAGGGTTTTCGTCTCTAAAAGCTGTTCAATTTTAAAAAAGTTTCCAAAACCCTCTCATCATCAATATACATAAACCTCTACGAAGACAAAAAGGTAAGTGATTCAATTTATACACCAAATATTCATCACCCACAAAAAGAGGCAAAATTCTCACGACTTTTACCTGATACAGCGAGAAACGACGAAATGGATCGACATTGATGATCTTCCGGGAAAATTGAAGATGACCCTTATGCGTTTGCCGCGGATTTGATAGATGTGTGGCGATTGGAAATGATTTGACTTGGAAAGATTAAAAAACTAAAGGTGAGAGATTCTTCTCCGTCAACGTTCTCCTTCTTCTTTTACACAAAATTTGCCCTTTATAGTTAGTGCTCCTCTCGGTTTAATCAAACATCAATTCATCAGGACGACTCGCAAAGTAAGGGGTGTTATTGAATTTTGGATTTTAATGTTTTGGGTTGTAATTGAATTTGGAAGTTTTTATGGATTTTGTTGTATTTTGTAGCAGTGGACAGTGTATTTTAAAGTATTTTAGTAGATTTGATTGTAATGTGTTTTGGTTGATTTGTATGTAATTTCAAATCATCTAAAACTAGAAAATATGAGAGGAGCAAGTGGGTCAGTGGTTGCACCACCTCTGTATCCATCTCACCTAACCAGGGTTTGAACCCTGCACCTGCCTCTTGTGAGAAGAACTATTTGCCACTGAAAATATTTTAAAAAAAAAAAATAATTCAATGAAATATACTTTAACAAAAAAAGTAATTTCATATCAGACATCAAAAAAAAAATCATATGAATTTGAAGATTCACAATCAATATAACAAAAGAAACCTCCAAATAAAGTGTATGATTCCTAATAAGAATAGAAAATGTCATAACAACTTTCCTTCTTACAAGAATTTTATCGATGAACTTTATTATTGTTAAGTCGTTTGGTTCAAAACAAAAATGAAAAAAAAAAATTTATTTATGTTCTTATGAGTGTATTTGAGACTACTGATGAAAAACCTCTGATTTGGGTTAGTTGTAAAATGACCAAGAGAATACATTAAAATCCATCAAAAGCAATTCACAACAAAAATCTATTTTTTTTTAATAACAGGTGATTTCAATGTATTTCATATTACATCAATCAAATGCTCAATCGAATAACACTATATTTTAATGTATTTCATCAAATACATGATTGAGTAACACTGAATTTTACTTTTATTTTGAATTACAATAAATTCATTTAAAACACAACATTCAATAACACCCCTAAATTAAATCCTTTTTCTAAGGAAGGGCGAAAAAAAAGGAAGGGCCTTTCAAGGTTGCTCCCAAACTGTCCTTTCAGTTTTTCAATGGATGGATAGACCAAGTGTTCACAACCTATATTATGTGCAATTAATTACTTTTTCTCGATCTTCAATGTTAGGCCTAAATACCACATGTCCAAAAGCTCTAACTTTCGAAGAAATAAATGGATAAGATGTCACGAAAGCCAAGTTAAGAGAAAAAAGGTGGAGTTCCAAGATTATAGGAGGAGATCACGAGAGTGAAGGTAACAAAGATATTGGAGTCATGTGTTATTTAAAGAGAAGGGGAATAAACGTGAAAGGGATCTTTTTCTTTTCCTCACGAGCATAATCATGACCATCATTATTTTAGTTCCTCCTTCTTCGATTCATTCCTAAATACAACATAGAAAAATCTAAACTAAGGGATTTGATTCTCTATCTCTTGGAATCACAAAATTTTCTTGTAAATGTCAATATATTTCAATTATCGAGATAATCAATTTTTCTTATTCAATTCTCGTGTAATACATTTATCAATATCAATCCAAATCTTCGATTTATCCATCTATAGTTCATACGAGATTTGCCCACGGATCTTTTTCCTCATCTCAAAATCTCATACAAATTCGAGTGTGGATTTTGGCATCCACATTTTGGCGCCGTCTGTGGGAAGGGAGTCATCGAATCCCTCACTCCGTAGCTAACGATGGATCCTATCGTTCAAGATTTGGATCGACCCGAATTTGCGTCTCTGACGCCGAGCCTTGGCTCACCAAACGCTGGCGGCTCAAGTTTTCCGATCCCTGAGCCACCTCGTACGGAAACCCAGAACGAGCGAGACCCTTATAAGAGACTCAACCCGATTTCAGAGATCGAGGCGTGCTTTTTCAGATCCCTATCGACAATACGGGCGAGAGATCCCTGATCGCAAGAGAACCTAAACGACAGGTACCTGCGAGACCTCGACCACTGGTCTCAGCTCATATGAGGTCTCGACCCAACTTTCTGAGAACTGCCATATGATATTGCTTCCGGTAAATAAGACTTGGAATAATGAGCGGTTGGTTCACCTTACAAGTGTAGAGATCTCAACTTCAGGTCCCCGAACCTGGACGAGAGACTCCTGTGAGATCTCGACCTCAGGTCCCTAGCGAGCCTGAGCGAGAGGTTCCTGCGAGACTTTTACCTCAGGTCCCGAGCGAGTCTGAGTGAGAGGCTTCTGTGAGATCTCGACCTCAGGACCCCATCAAGCCTGAGCGATAGGTTTTGTGAGATCTCAACCTCTGGTCCTGGCCTCACATCAGGTCTCGACCAAGCTTTTTAAGATTCGTGAAATGATGCTTCTCTTGGTCAATAGGACTCAAGACAACGAGCGGTTGGCTCACCAACTTGCGTCTCAAAAAGAACAATACGATCATCGGATCGAGGAGGTTGCGGGATCATTGGTTCATTCGATAAGACCTCCACCACACTGACCCCTCTTTTCCTCATTGTCGCCTGAAATTATCACATGTAAGCGCAAAACCTAGATATCAGGGACCTTCTCTCGAGACTCCTATTTTAGGAGCAACATGCACGTTCGCTCCTCGAACCTCCTTGGTCATGGGAACCAACATGGCCAGTACCAACACCACACCTGCACAGATACGTAGAGCAATACCTTATAAGTAGCAGGTACAATACCTGACCGAAATCTGGTACGATACCTGATAGGTAACTTGTACGACATCTGACCAGAACCTAGTATCATACCTAATAGGTACCTGGTATGATACCTGACAGATATCTGATACGATATCTGGGCGAAATCTGGTACGATACCTGATAGGTATCTAATGCAATACATACTAGAACCTAGTATATACCTTACAGGTACCTGGTACAATACATAACCGAAACCTGGTACAATAGATAACCGAAACCTTGTACAATACCTGATAGGTATCTGATACGGTACCTGACCGGAACCTAGTACGATACCTGACATGTAGCCGGTACGACACATTACTAGAACCTAGTACGATACCTGACAGGTACCTAGTATGATACCTTACAGGTACCTGGTATGATACCTGACCGGAACCTGGTACGATACTTGACAGGTACCTAGTACTCCCTCCTCCTCCAACTATTTCAAGACCTTGTGAGGGAGCCTCTGTCCCTATCAGTGGGGGACATTAGCCTTCATCCTCGTAATTCAAGTACCATATGCCAATCCCATGATACAGACCTAGCCTGTGCAAGACTCAGGATACCTGAAAGGATTGACTCGCTTTCACCCGTCAGGTACCTAGTGCAATGGCTCCATTTACCGAGAGGAACGCAACTCTCCACACCATTAAAGAGCTAAACTCAACAAAAAACCTTGGTTCTCCCAATAACCACATGCCCTTGTGCCTCGCAACAACTCGATCTCTCTCCAACAAGAGGAATATGAAGCTTGTTGCAAGTACATGGAAAGAACTAAGGTTTCTCTTCAGCAGCTGAACACTCAAGTCCATAAAGCCACGAGCTCGGCTCCTGAAATCGAAAGCATAATCGAAGAGACTCGTGGAACTCTGTTTACTGATTGAATCCCAAATTTGTACATCCGAGATAAGAGAAAAAAATTTGCATTCTCGAGTTCGACGGAACCTCAGACCCGAAATCTCTTCTGAGAGCCTTCAGGCCAGCCATTGTTAAGGCTCACTTCATGCGCGAGGAATGTGAAGCTGGATATTGTCGAACGTTCGCCGATAACCTGACAGTGGCAGCCCTCGAATGGTACTCAGGCCTCGAACCAAAGTCAATCGACATCTTCGATCAGATAACCAACGCTTTTATTAAGCAATACTCGACCCATATCAAAAAGCAGGCTTTCAAGGTAAATCTCTAGAAGATTACACAAAGAGTCGAAGACACGCTCATGGTTTATATAGATAAATTCAGAGCGATGAGAACCAAACTCTCGAACCCTAACGACCAGGTAGCCATTGAGGTTCTACTTAGAGGTCTCTGGTATCGATCATAGTTCTAGTCTAAACTAACAATTGATCCTCCTCCAACGATCGATGACGCACTATATAGAGCATCCCGATTTATCACCTTGGAAGAGGAAACCACGACCTTGTATAAAATTCATAAGAAGACTCAGAACCCTCTGAAAGTTGAACCTCAAGATTCCAAGGCATATGCTAAAAGATCAACTCTTGAAATAACCAAAGTCATGGCGAGAACTCATATGCCGTTGAAAAAACACAACAAGAGAAACATGTTGGGTCAATGAGTAAAGTCCCCTATACCGAATCCTATGACGAAAACAAATATTGTTCTTATCACCAAAGGAAAGGTCATTCCACAGAGGAATGTTGGGACCTCCAACGACAGCTAGCCGCAAAATTTGCTGCTGCAGAAATAAAAGATATGGAGCTCAAGAAACCAACCCCTATCCAAAAAAGAGCCTCATCAAGAGAAGCCTCACCTCCAATGATTCTCTATCTCCAGCTCCTAAGAAAAGAGCCGATATGATCCTCAGAGAACTCCCCTTTGGGAAGAATCTCCAAAACAGTCTACTACCACCTCTTTCCAAAGGGACAGTAGCTGCCTTATTTGAAATGGCGAAAGCTTCGCATTCTCCGAACACGAGGATATATTACATTCTCGGAGGATCCGATGACTGTCGAGACCCCGTCAACTCGATCAAAGGTCACCTGCATAAGCCCTAGTCAATGACTCAGACGAAGCCTTCCTTTCAGGAACCTAACACAAAAATTTCTTTTGGGAAAGTGAGACATATGATCTCGACATACCACACGATGACACTCTTGTCATCTCGCTCAACGTTAGAGGGTACGAAGTAACCATGCTACTCGTTGACACCGGAAGCCTAGTAGACCTCATCTTTTATGATGCCTTGAAAAAGATGGAGATAGATAACTACGAGATTACTGGACATAAGACTAATCTCGTAGGTTTTTCTGGAGAGACTACCACCTCCTTAGAAACTATCAAACTCCCTATCAATGCTTGTGGAACCATTAAGATGATAAACTTCGTAGTAATAGACCATTCAACTCCCTTCCACGCGATCTTTGGGAGACCTTGGATCCACAAGATGAAGGCAGTAGCCTCTACCTATCATCAATGTGTGAAGTTTACAACCCACAACGGGATAGCTACAATCCGAGGTAGCGAGAAAGTATCTAGAGTCTGCTATCTAGGAGGGTTCAAGATCCTCAAGGAATCTTCCCAATAGCAGTCACAGATCCAGGAAGAGCGCACAATTCTACAGATAATGTGAGGTCCCCCAAAGAACTTCACCGAACAAGTTTTCATTGACCAAGCTCATCCCGAACGATGGTAGGCATCAAATCAGAACTACCTACTGAAACTGAGGAAGCACTCAAAGCTTTCCTCCAAAATAATGTTGGTACCTTCGCATTGTCTATTGATGACATGAAAGGTATCAATCCAAGCATGAAAACTCATAAGCTTAACGTGGACCCCACATTCACACACATTAAGCAGAAACTTCGGAAGCTTGGCCATGAGAAAGCCCAAGCAGTCAATGATGAGGTCGACCGATTAATGAAATCAGGTTCCATTTGGGAGGTGCACTATCTCGACCGGCATGCTAATCCAGTTTGTGGATGTTAAATCCGCACTTAGAATTTATAACGAGGGAAGAAAGAATTGCATGAGATGAATCTCGTTTGGACTTGAGATAAATGAATTGATTTTTGAATATTCAAGATGATCAAGTATACAATCAATTTAATCCAGATTTGAGTATGAAAAGATTAGAGGTTACAAAATGATCGTTGCTATGAAAGACTAGCTTTTTTTTTAATGTTCTTTGTATTGTTCTCGAGCTTGCCGAAGAAGAGAGAGGCCTCCTAACTCTCCTTCTATTTCCTTAAGTACTCGCAGACCTCGCCAACCTTCGCCAACCGCCCCTCAAGATCTCCGCTTGATTTTCGGAACCAACTTTGACCTTGTTATCTTCGTCTTTTCTTCTTAGGCCTTCAAGAAACCCTAAGACAACTTCGTTGTTAATGGGCCTTCCTTGAACGCGGGATCTGTTCCCAACAATTGCCCCTAAACTTCTGGGTCGAAGTCTTTTAGGACCACGGAGTTGGTCGTTTAACTAGATCCCTCCTTTAGTTTGCTATAGATAACTTCAAATCCCAACTAAAAGATTTGACATATCTTGAATCCAATGGCCCGGATCTTTTGAAGTCAATCTAACAGTTATCGGCTTATGGAAGCTGAGGAGTCTGGCCTCGAAACTTGCACAATTTGATTTGATATAAAGCGAGTAATAACTGTTGATCTTCATCTCCACACGTCTCAGCACACGATCACCAAGGTACTTCCTCTCTCTTTTCTTTTTAAAATCATTTCGTGTTTTGTTTACGACAACTACAAGAGCTAGAACTTTCCAGATTCTCTTCTTCTCCAACCTCCTGATTAGGTTTCTCTTCTCTTAGTTGTTTGAGCCAATTTCTCCGCTTTTCCTCATCCCTCTTTTTCACCACTTGCGATGGGTCAAGGAAAAGACGATATCGGAAGTTCGTAACCCCAAAGGATGATCGCAAACTCAAGCGAAACAAAAAACCTGTGATCGACAAGGGAATCGCCGTCGCAGTCAAAACGGAGAAGGTACCGAAGTTTCTCGCTGCTAGCGACTCCGCGAATACTTCTTTTGGCCCTCATCAGGGCTCCACCTTGTCCCACCAAGAGATTTTCAATTTGATAATGGAGGCGGGGGCTACGAAAAACCTAGCAAAGTCTGTGGCTCTGGGGATACTCCCGAGAACCCTCCGCCGGGATGGTTCTATGTCCACGAGAACTATATTCTGAAATGCACTTGAAATTCTTCCTTCCAGATCTTCTTCTAGACCTCTTAGACCAGTATAACCTTGCTTTACCGCAGTTGTGCCCTTCTGTCATTAGGGCAGTCTTAGGTCTGATAACTAGGTCAAAGGAAACGGGAACCAAGATCGGAATCAAAGAGTACTTGAACTCTTCATGATAAAGGACAGTCCCAAGACCAAAGGAGCTGGAGGGACCATATACTTGCCAACTCGTTTGGGCCGAAGCATCTTCCGATTTACTGTTAATGACGAGTTTTGGAGGCAGAGATTCTTCTACGTGAAAATCAATCCAGTCACCATCCCTTCGGGTCGTTTAATGCGTTCCTCGTGGTCTCAACTCTCTAGTTAGAGACCTTAGGTGACCTACGAGATTTTTCTTTATTTTACCATTACTGACTTGATTTTCAATCCTTTTGTAGGTTTGACTGAGGCTTCTCAACTCAATCCCAAGTAGGTTTCTGCCTTGACGTCCCGATTGAAACCTGACCCGACTTCCTAGTCTGCTTTCCCATCCTCTCGGATCAACAAAGCCAGATTCCCAGAAAAATTTGATACTCAATTTCTAGATCCTATCTCGATTAGTCAACTAGAAGGTGTTCACCTCTTGCTTCATTTCATCATTTATTTTGTATTTACCGGTTGCACTCGTTCAACAATTTTTAACCTCTTGTTGTTTTAGTTTCAGAAGGTGACAATTTAGTCGAGATTTCCACAGACGCTAGTACCTCCGAGACCATCGATAAGATGCCTCTTCAAAAATTGTTCCGTAACAGGCCCATACAGAACGCTACCACCGAGAGCTCAAGGACTCAAAGTAGCACCAAAGAAAAGGTCTTTGCGATCTCCTTTAGGTAATCAATTAAGGAAGTTCTTGATGATGGCTCTTCTAGGCTTCCTTTACCTGCCATCCCTCTTTGATTTGTGAAGGAGACTTCTAGGTCCAAAGGGAAATCTATCGGGGAGCTTGAGACTGGAGGTTTCGAGGTCCAGGGAGACGGGATGGTTGTTATTGTGGATGAGGCCCCTAAGAGACGTGCTCCGAACCCACTGGAAAGCAAGGATAGTCAAGGGTCCGAGCATTTTTCAAAGAGGGCCTGTACTGAATCAAGTGAAATAAATTCAAGGCCCATCTTGTAATAACCCTCGCAAACGGATATAATTTTGGCCAAGTGGGCGGATGGTGAGAAGCGGAAAGCTGAGTAAGCCACTTGGAAGAAGGTAAAATTTTTAAGTTGGAATCCGGAAGAAGGGGCGGTACGAATGGATTCCTTAAGAAATTTAAGGGATTGGAAATGCCGACGGTTCGGCCTAAAAAGTCTTAGATGACCGGTAGATTAAGTCGGGAGGTTATTCCTAGGCCATTGAAAGGTAAAATGGTTATTCAGATCTGAGAAGCGAACGTCCCGATACGTTTTGATCCGATCAGGCACTGTTTGGCACGTCCGGATACGTTCGGATCAGTGTAAGGCACGTCCGGACAGTGTCCAGACAGTGTGCCAGCGTGCCTGGTTCACCAGCCTGGCTGGCTGCTTCAGCAGAAGCAGCTGGACACGTGTCAGCACGCGGGCCGAGCATGGTGTCCAGCAGTTTCTACCGAGCCGACAGCTCGTGTTTGTGGCCAGCAAGGATTTTCTCGTGCCAAACCTTATTTCTTCGTGCCATTTGCCCTATAAATACCCTAGAGACCAAACCGTGGCACACGGAAAAACCTTTCCCGAACGCGAAAAAGCTTGCCCGGACGTATTCAGAGCGTTCAGACTCGTGCCAGACGTGTCCTGGAGCGTTCGGACTCGTGCCAGACGTGTCCTGGAGCGTCCGGACTCGTGCCCAAGTAAGTTTTCGAAGGAATTTTTCGTGCCTAACCGTGGTTCTGCCGAGAAACCACCGTGTTTTCTCGTGCACTTTAGTATCCGATCGTGTATACGACCATACCGATCGTGTATCCGACTGTTCCGAACATAGGATTTCCGCAGGACGATAGGATCGGCCGCGCTCGGCCACTGTTTTTCCTTAGCCAAACCGTGCAAAAATCTAAGGTGAGTCTCGAGTTATAGGATGGTTAGTTAGGAGCGATTAGCGCTTGCAAAAAAAAGAGTATTGCGTGTTGCATGTTACACCGTAAAATTATGAAATGAGTAAGTAAATGGTCGGACATAGGAAAACGGATAATGAGAATAATGATTGATTGCTTGTTGATTGATTGCTTGTTAATATGTGATATTGTTGATTGTGTGATGCATCCTGTGAGATATTGGGTTATATCGTCCGGATCTCGTACCGGAGGGTATAACATAAATGTTGTGATGTGTTGTTAAATGCATGTTGTATGTTGTATCGTCTAAACCTCGGTTTGGACGACATAACTTATTTGTGATAGGTTCGCTTGGTGAGGAACCTGAGATGTTGTGATGGTTTGGCCCCTCTACCCGTTGATCGGAGCGGGATTTGTTCCCTGGCTCGACACTGAGCCCTGCCTGGGTTGATCTCTGGGAGGAGCTTGCTGCATGACGATGCAGTTGGGATGTGGACCTCCATAAGCTACATGAAGTCTGTGTAACCGGCTTATGGTTGTTTCACAGTGGCGATAGACCCTTGTCGGACTGCGTGAAGTCAAGGGCTCATAGTGAGACCCTTGGCCGATCCGGCAATGTGCCTAGCTTAGAGGTTGTGTGATGGATTGTGATGAGTGGAATGGCCAACGAGATTGACAACCCTCGAAGGATTGGATGTGTGTCGCATTGCATGATATCTATTTGAATGTTATGCTTGCTTGCTTGATAGTTTATTGTCGTGATGCTTGAATATTGATTGATTGA
>OVAN01003106.1:0-30408 GCA_900406275.1 Anastatica hierochuntica
GAAGATTGGAGGCTATCGTAATCATTGTCGAATCTAAGCCTGATTTGCGTCTAAACCTTGGGAGGCTCCTAGGTTTAGGCGCAGGGGGCAATTGTTGGGCCGAATCCACCCGTGGCCCATTATCGAGGAATATAAATAGTTATCGACGAAGGAAGCGGCCCATTAGTGAAACCGTAGCAAAAAGGAGACGACACCGTTTCGACCGTCAAAGAGGTTGCAACTAATGAGAGATTTCCGGAGAAGATCCAGGTAGCTGGAAACCTAGTCGAGGGAAGGATCTGAGAGCTATAAGAAGAGGAGGCGTCAAANCTCTCGGATTTTTCTATGGGTCGCTCGAGAACTTGAGATCGTAGTTAACTTACGTTTTCTTCAATTCCTTATTCTTTTCTCTTGTAAAACATCCATTCTTAATAATCGTAAATCAAAAGTATATTTTCATTTGCTGTTCATCGAGTTAGTTCAAACGGGATTCATCCCACGTTGTTCCACAAATTCCTTCTCATTAGATTCGTTTTAAGGTAATTGTGAGATTTAGCCCTCACACCAACCAAAATATTAAAGAATTTTGATTGTAAGTATCATTTTCGATGACTGAAAAATTTATGTCACATAGGTCACTAGACATTAGACCAAGCTTTAGTTCTATTAGTAAATAACTCATGTGATTCAATTCAACCTTAGAGAACTTGTAGTTCAATTATCAACACAACCATATACAAAATAAAAAAATATGAAAAAACAAATATTGTGTGATACAATATAAATGATATTATGTAATGGTAGAACACGTACGGTCAATCATTATTAATTTTAAGAAACTAGACCAGCATTGTACCTGATACCGGTTGCTGGTAACCACAAGTTCCCTTGTAGAAATTGAGCCACAGTAAAATTATTAGCCTCGGTAGAAGTATTAAACACATGGTATCCAGGCCACTTCACACGACGATCAACGCTAGCTCCTGGTCCGCTATTCATATATTCTGCATAATATAACGTGTCCAACGCAAAATTCCCGTTCCATTCGAGCCATCCTTCGGGTCGGATTACATCACCCATATAATTTTGCATGAAAATTGTTCTAGAATACAGTTTCCACGGTCGACCCAAATAAGTTGCAGTATTATTTAAATTTGGAAGTAGGTCAGTATCTCCGGTTATGTTGCTGAATTGGATTGTGAATCCGGTAGGCTGGTTTGGATCCTTACGTCCTTGAGCTGTGATGCTGTTTTTCTGGTTTGGTAGACCTTGTTTGGCTTTGATTTGGCAATCCTGAAATACGGCAGCGGCGTCCCCGAATATGAAATCTACGGTTCCTGTTATGATGCACTCTCTATAGAACTGACGCATTGTGTGGGCGTAGAGAGTGTCTTGGTAACCTCTCATCGCACATCGATAAAAAACTGCCAGATCTGAATCTGATCGGATAGCGACCGCCTGGTGTTTTTCTGGTCCAGCCGTGTTTTGAAATGTCATGTCGCGTGCAATGAACCCTCTTCCGCTTACAGCTGCCAAATAATTTTATAACCAGTTCAAAATATCCATCAGTTGTAAAAGACTTCTATATATAATTATATATACACACATATACTATAACTATTTTAAATATAAAGTAAAAATTGAAAATAATTAATTTCATAAATTCATGTCGAAAAAAACTATTTTTATTTTATTTTAATGAGCAGCGAAAATAGTATTTGCATTAAACAAAAAAGAGAGTATTTGCAATAAAATCAAAAAGGAGTATTTGCAAATGATGGCAATAAACAAGTTAAGTTAATGATATTTATTTTGTTAGTATGTATGCGACGCCGACATAATTTTTTTTATAAATAATTAGATTTGATAAATGGGTAATATAATATTTTATCAATTTATAATTTATATGTTATCTTGAAAATTTTGATTCTCAAACTTGAGTTGCATTATATTAAATTTTGTTCAATACACTTTGTTTTATAAATGTTAAATTTGGATAATACAATACAGTTGATATATCCTGCATATAGTGAAATATTTTGTTGTTTCCACATTTAGTCTCGTTACAAACTATGATATTAATAACACTAATCATAATATTTGTGTTAAACTACGACTTATTAAATTTATTATTTTGTTTTTAAAAAAATAAAAATGTGACTGTATGATTATTTTTAAATTTAATCACTAAATTTATTATATTCATATAAAAACGTTTAAAATGGATAACTCATTTTATTTAACATGTGTAATATATGATTTTTTGTAGGTTTTTTGACATTTGATCCCGTAAAAAGCTATGTTACTAATAAAGAAATCCTAAATCATCTTTTAACAGTAATGTTGGTGCAAATTCACGATTTATTTTATTTGTTGGTTAGCTATTAAAAAGATAAAACAAAATATGGGCATTTTTGCAGTCAACTAGAATTCTTAATTTTTTAAAAAAATTTGTTTAAAGATAAAATAATTGATATTGTTCATAAATTTCTTCCTTAGGTTATTCTCCATGACCTCGTTCATAATATCTGAAGAAAAATTCTGCAGCATGCTCAACGACGAAATATTTGGCCTTCACCCTTCGAAGTTCACCTGTCTCTATGAGATGAGCCGGAGGAGGGTGTCACTAAGTTTAACGCTTAAATTTGTTGACCTTCGGGAAGAAGACTGGTCAGAGAAAGTTCCACAAGGATTTTATTGTGCATATATGACGCATTTTTCAGAAATGCGACCTCATATTCTTGATCCCTTACTTCTTGCTGGAAGTGCTTGCCGGGTTTCAATCCTGCTCTTCCCCAGATAGATAACACTGTGCATTTTGAAGCACATCATTGAGCTATGGGTTTTGGCACGTGAGGCCAACGTGCCTTTCTGCTCCCTCCACTCTTCTTACTCTGGTTTCAGCTTGCTAAAATACCATCGTCGGTGGCCGCTTCATCCTCTCTCCAATAGCCAGTGGTAAGGTATGCCACGCGCCTCGAGCTTCAACTCGAAGTGCTGAGAGACGACCATCTACTTTCGCGTGAACGTGGCCTCTGTAGACGTGCTCGACTCTACAAGGGTCTGACGTCGATGGGTCATTGATACAAGTAATTGGGTTCGACAAGAGTCCGTACGGCCTTCTCGGGCTCGCAAGCTTCATTATTTTAGGGCCCATTGTTGAAGAAATCTCTTTAACTCAAGTTTTGGTTTTTGTAGGGGAAGTTGTGGTTAGCTGGGAACTCGTTAGACGGCTCCCGCTAGGTTTCACCAAATGGTTGTCTTTTGTAGTGCTTTGAATCCAGCGAGCGAGGCAAATCGCTCTCCGAGGATTACCCCTCATATTTCACCCATCTGACTTCCTAGCTGTACGTAATTATCCAATACTTATAAAACACACGTGCATTTGTACATCCCCTCCTCTCTATTCTCTATTTTTGTTTTTCAAAAAATTTGCTCCAACGAAGAATGTTCTCCGGAATCTGAGGTTAATGCCAATTAGTCTGAGTCGTCTCAGAGCTCACGATTTAAAGCAAGTGAGGTGACAATTCGAAGATGGTGACTCGGAGTCAGATGACTCGTCGGACGGTGAAGGGTAAGAATGCACTGCAAAGGCCAATATAGGTGACTCTTCCTTGGGCCAAAAATCTTTGGATGATAATGACGATGGCAATGAAGGTTGAGGGTGTTCATATGTTGAGTACCATGTCTAGTCAGACCAAGATAACGATGGAGACTAGTATGACTCGAACAGACACACATACTATTTTGACTGAGCCAAAGCCAATATGAGTCTTCAGAATAACATCTCTCTTCCCCTTTTATTGTAAGTTTGAACTAATACCCGAGTGAGTTTAAATCCATTCACAACAAACTTTTGTCTAGGTGTGTATGAGGGGTATTTTCTTTTAGAAACCTACTGAAGTCTTGATTTCCCTTTGACCCTTGTACTCTTTAATTGTCTTTAATTTCGCGTAATTCACCTTTCAGTTTGTCAACTCGTCTGGGTGGCAGCCACTGATTTAATCTAGGCCATGCTATCAGGTTTACTACTTAGCTTTTTTGGTCGATAGGCAGGACTAGAAAACATCAAGTACCTCGAGTCGACTCACTCGCTTTGTTAAAGAAGTTAGACGCTAGTATTCGCATGGGGGGGCACATGATGTAAAGATCAGTCGGAGCGGATTTGGTTCGCTTAGGATGTCTGCGAGAGAGAGAAATACGAGACTTTCCCATCGAAAGATCAAACCATATAGTATTTGATTTTTAAAAATTTTTTGGTTTTTTGTTTTTTGAAAATGTTAGTTGAACTCGAAGTATATCGAGCTGCTTACATATCCCATCAAGAAACCAGATCAGATCGTGGTTCGATTTTAAAATTTTCTTTTTAGAAAAAAATTAGTTGAACTCGAAGTATATCAAGCTGACTACGTACCCCCTCAAAGGCTCAAGCACGATTGTTTTTCGATTTTAAAAAAAAAATTTAGAAAAATATTTGCTGAAATCAAAGTATATCAAGCTACCTATGTAACCCGTTAAGAAATCAAGTCGAATCGTAGTTTGGTTTTTTGATTTTTAGTTTTAAAAAAAATATTGGATGAACTTGAAGTATATTGATCTTTCTACATATCCCTTTAAGGAATCAAGCATGATCGTAGCTCAGTTATCGAGTACTAGTGATAGTACTTTTGAGGTTGATGGAGTTCGAAGATATAAATTCTTGTTGTTTTGATTTCGAACTTAACAAGTTTATAAACATCTTTGCGAACTACTTCAGAAATCTTGTACATGTCTTCCCAATTAGTTTCAAATTTCTCGGCCACCTCCTCTTTAGTATTTTTGTATACTTTGCACGAGACAAAGTCATCTACTTTGAACTCTCTTGGTTTGATTTTGGAATTATAGTAGCGGGCAATGGCATACTGATAATTCTAGACATCTATGCGTGCCTGATCTCATAATTTTTGGATTATGTCTAGTCTGTCGTTACATTTCAGAATTTGAGTTCCTCGTTGAGAGGAGATAAGGTTCATCATAAAGTTGATACCGTTTTTTTAATCCAATCACTTCTTGAGATTGTTTAGAAGTTTTGTTGGAAATTCTCTTATACCCATAACGCGGGGTCGAGGTTGTCAACTTGATTCTCTATTTGTTGCAGATATTGAAGAACACTTCGCCGATGAATTGCTTACCGTTTTCGATCATGATTTAACTAGAAAGGCATGTTGGCATATGATGTTTTCAATAACATGTTCCAGGTTGACTTCGGAGAAGGCATCAACCTGAATTCACTTCGAGAAGAAATCAGTCAGGACCAGGACAAACTTAAATTTCTACTATCCTGGTTGTATGAATAGTCCTATGATATACATATACCACTTCATGAATGAATGTGGAGAAGATACTAAGGAGAGCTTCTCCGTTAGTTGATGAATGATGGATGCATGTCACTAACATTTGTCGCATTTTAATGAGTATGCTTTTTAGACTTTAAGAGCTCGAGCCTCCTGCCTCGAGTAGGGGGCTGTTCCGTTCTCGATGTACACTTTCATGGGAACTCGCCAATCCATTGTTGTAAAGAGGGTTTTGTCTTGTGGACCAAGATCTCCACGTTCTCCTAGTTCATCCTAGTCCACGTCCATCGTGGTGTAAGACAGACCACTATGTCGCTTTACGTGTTCATGGGTTCGCTACCAGGTCAACTATAATTTGGGGTTGAACTGGTCTCAAGGGATTCAACCTCTCTGCTATGGGTGTGTAGTTTTTCCCTTTATATTCCTTTCAGCTCTGAGAGCGGGCTCTCATAACGTATATTATTGCTCGTTCCATTTTTAAGTTGATATTGCAAGGTTGGAAGTTGATGCAGTGCGGCTAAAGCATCGATCGAGGTGTTTTCGCCTCGAGGAATTCTTGTAGGTTTGAATTTTTCGATATGTGGTGAAAAATCGTGCACTATTTTGAGATAGGCATCCATTCGTTCCTACTTTGTCTCGTATTCACCGTGGAATTGGATCGTGACGAGTTGTGACGAGTCGCGAAGAAGTCTTCGTATTCTGCCTCATTGTTAGAGGTGGTGAACCCGAGTCTGAAGAACTGTTCAACGACTTCCCCAGTGAAAGAGGTTAATTGTCTCTCAATTCCGGAGCCTTGTCTGGAAGATGCTCAATCAACGTTGAATGACCATCGATTTGATAGTATATCAACATGTTGGTCGGGGATGAGTTCGATGACAAAGTGGTTAGAACTTTTGCTTTCACGCTCGGGTCTAGGTCGATACTCGATCTCTTATCTTCTTAAATTGATGGTCCATTTAGCGAGTCGTCCAACTGGATAAGATTATGTCGAATTGTGCGAATTGGTTGCGGCGTCATCGCACTATGGGTGAGACTGGAAGTAGTGTTTCAGCATACTACTATGGATAGGGTCAGCTTCTCCATAGTCGGGTAGGGTGTTTAAGCATCAATCAAATTTTGGTGATATAGAAAATTGATTTTTGGTCGCCTTTTTCTTCTCTTATTAGGACGCCGCTTATTGCATTGTTCGATATAATGATATACATGAATAACGGTTCCTCCTCTAGTGGCTTAGAGAGTATAGATAGGTTAGGGAGATAAGTTTTGTGTTGTTGGAATGTTTGCTCGCATTTCTCGTTCTATTGAAACTTCTTGTTTCCCTTAAGAATTTGGTAGAAAGAGAGGCATTTGTTAGTGGATCATGAATTTATTGAAGGCTGCGATTTGAGCAGTTATTCATAGTACCCTATGTGTGGTCTTTGGAGATGACATCTTCCAAAAACATTGCAATCTGGCTTAAAAATAAAATGAGAAATTCACTTTGGAAAAAGATTTTTCCTCTCGTTTCATTTTATAAATTTATCTATAATATCTATGTAAATATTCTATAAAAAGATTTTGATGAAATATAGTAGTCTATTTCTTTTCTATAATTATTTACGATTAACATTTTTTGGTGAGAAGACAAATTTTTTATTTTTATGGTTAAACCTATAAAGACTTATAAAATAGGAGACATGAAGTATATAATTATATTTTCTCATATTTTCCTTCATGCAGTTACTGTATCAAGTGACGAATCGTAATTTTTCTGGTGAAACATTAAATTTTCATGTGGATGTCTATTTTCAAACAGAGGTCAGATTTAGTTTAGGGGATCAAATTAAACGTGGACGTCAAAGTATCATGTATAAGAACAAAATAATCATAACAACTAAATAAAAGATATAATCGGGGAAAAACTAATAGTAAAGGCATTATTATTGGTGAGATTTAGATTCGTCCCTTGCATTTTTTTATATTAAAAAAAAGAAAAAACATCAAAAGAGGAAGGGACTTCCCTTAAATAAGAGACGTCCCTTTTTTTTTTGTTTTTTTTATCAGAACAAATTCATTTTCAAATCAGTTTCGGTTTCGTTTCAGTTCCGATTTTTTTCTCGATTTTTGGATCCGTTACGGATCCGTTTACAATATTTTCGGGTTTCGGATTTGTTTCGGATCCGTTTAAAATATCTCGATCCGAACCCAAGATACCCGAAAATATACCCGAAAATACCCAAAAATATCTAAAAATATCTGAAACCGCAAGAACCGAACGAAAATTGAACGGATAACCGAAAATATTTTGGGTTTGGATCAGAACAAATTCATTCTCAGATCCGTTTCGGTTCCGTTTCAGATCCGTTTTTTTTTTTGTTTTTCGGTTTTTGGATCCGTTATGGATCCGTTTACGATATTTTTGGGTTTCAGATCCGTTTCGGATCCGTCAAAACATTAATGAAAACAATTGTTTATTAATGAAAACATTAAGATTTAATTATGTAAGGGACAAGATAAATCCCACCAATACTCAACAAATTTAAAAAAGTCATTAGCTTAATCTCTTACCATAAAATAATAATAAAATATGTTAAGGGCTCCAAAACGAATCTTATCAATAATGATGCCCTAAACCACTATTTGTATACTAAATATAAATAAAATTTAACCACTGTTTGATAGGAAATGTAATACGGTATTAATTTGTGTGTATATATGTTAAACATCATTTTTTATCAGATTAAAATTTCATTTTGTATTAGTCACGTTTCCTTTTTTTTGGTTAAATATATTAGTCACCTTATTAACTTTTTCTTTTCAACGATCACCTTGTTACTCTAATCCACAATTGTAATCTTTTAGATTAGGTGGAATATATAAACATGTTAAGAGGCGGGGAAGTATATTGAATAATGAATAGGCTAGTGGTTAGATAATTTGGGGAAAAAGTTACTAACCAAAAGTGGCAGACCGGAAAGTAGTCCAGCCATCGATGAAGCTCCGGTTACCAGTGATCACAGTGGCATCGATACCGTCACCAACCATCATAATGTTCCATTTCTTCTTCTTAATCTCCACATTCTCCACATACACACCTCTTTTCACATGTATGACATATCTTTTCATACTGTAGTCCGGGGCGGCTAACACCGCGTCGCTTACGGTTGTGAAATTCCCGGTCCCATCTGCAGCGACAACCGCATCAGCTGCCGTTGGTGAGCCATCAGTCTGTAGCAGCTTCCGGTCACCGGGTCTAACCCACGAGGGAAACTTACTAAAGCCAGTATGGGCAGTGGAGGAAATCATGTGGGCTTGAATAGGCTTGGGCTTAGAGGAAGAGTGAACCATGTTTAGTAGATTTCGAACGGTTTTACCGACCTGGTTGAGACCACCGGCCACGATTTTTTTGATGAATCCATTAGTGCCCTCGAAACCGTCTAGACACGTGTCCTGATTAGAAAGGGCGGCGCTTATCCAAGTCCTTAAATCCGAACCCACGTCCTCTGTACTGTTATCTTTCCCTGACAATGACAGTGAAATTAATTTTATTATGCATTTACTTACAACTAGTTGTATTATATTATATAGTACATAAGTAAAAAGGCAACTTCTGAAAATGTGTTTGCATACAATAAATACTAGAAAAATTTACATGATAGGATACTTTTTAACTTTGCTTTTACACTCTATAGCACTTTGGAGTCAAGAGGTACTTTTTTCACAATAAAATGATTAATATACCCTTTTTAAATTTTGTGGACGCGTCCATATGGACATGTCCAGGATTAGTCCACTAACATTATTTTTTTATTCGTTGGACTAATCTACAACTGGTACTCATGAATTGACAATACATTTTTGGACAAGTCACATGTTCATATACTAGACTAGTCCACTTCAATTATATTACTAAATTTTTATTCGTTGGACTAGTTTACAACTGGTACTCATGAATTGACAATACATTTTTGGACAAGTCACATGTTCATATACCTAGACTAGTCCACCTCAATTATATTACTAAATTTATGCTTCTAAATCCGACAGAAACAAGATACGGAAACCATTGTCATTGGAGGAAATAAGATAAAAATATAAACACATATAAAGATCTTATGTTAACTAACCGTTTTAACTATTGGATGTGTACACAAATAAATTTTTCTATGCAAAAATGTCTATTTTGTACATGTAGAAATGGACATGTCCACGATCGATATGGTGATTCTGTCCACCCACGTTTTTTAAATTGAGTGATGAACATAAATGTTATATTTAGTTAGGTTTGTGAAAGAGCAAATTTACTAAAACTAAAACCAAAAACGAAAAAATTAATAATCAAAATAAAAATCTAAACAAAATGGTTTTGTTTGAGTGAAAAAAAATTGGTCAAATGAAATTGAAAATCAATTAACAAGAGAAATTGATGCTATATATATGTTTGTAAAACAAGTACTGCGACAAAAAAAAAGATTTAACGGAAAACAAAGAGATAGATGGAGAGATGAGAGGAGAAAAAAAGAGAGAAAAAGGATATAGGGTATTTTCGTCCAAAAATGTATTGAAAATAAAGAAAAATACCTTTTGACAAAAAAAACACTTATTTTGAAAATCAAAGTCAATAAATGTCATTTTATGTTAAACACTCTAAATACTAATACATTGAAATTACTAATACACGAAAAAAGAAAAAAGGCAGTGAATTTTTCAGTCCACCATTTAATCAGCGGAAGCCATTATAATTCATATCCCTTCAAATTACTTTTTGTCGGCTTTGGTTAAGTTAATTTATATATGTTTCAGTAAACTTATTTTTGAGATGCCGTATCGTTTTTTTTCTTCTAAAATTCCACGTAATTGAAACATATCATGTGATTTGGCCTCATAAACTGGTATTTAAAAATCGACGACGTAATCAGTCACCGACATTGCTTTATATCCACACAAATGCTAGCTTTTCTTTACAGCAAAATATTCTATTCCCACGTCAAAGATAAAAATCACCGACGACTTAATGTTCCAAGTCACTTTCTTCTTTTGTGGAAGAAAGATCAGAATCCAATTCAGCACAAAATAAAGTTTGAAAGTTATCACAAACTTTATAGAACATTAAAAAGAAAAAGAGGAAAAAAGGATTGGCACTGTCATGTGATAAATGGGCTTCTGTAATGTTCTTTTTATGTCGTTTACTAATTGATAGTTCTTATCTCGCCCGGGGTATTTATAAATTTTAGTTGGATAAAAATCCTACTAAAATTAGTTTTTGTTTTAAAATTATTATCACATGTTTTGTTTCTCTAAAAATATTTTTTACCATGATATTTGTCTAAAACTACAGAACAATTAAATCTTAACTTTAAACAATTAAAGCTAAAACTTTAGAAGATAAATTTCAAAACACAAAAATTAAATTTTAAACATAGAATTCTAAATTTAAAATTTTAATTTTTTAAACCTTTAAAAATTATTTTTAGTGTTGGTAGTATTTCTATTTATAAAACTTATATAGTTGTCTATTTCAAAGATTGTGTGAGTATAATCCTTTTCACTCCACTCCATTTCCAACTTAAAATTTATATAATTTATTCATAATTCTATTTGGAGTAAACATTTTTAAATGAGTTCATTTAGAGTAATATATTACTAAAGTTATTATAATTTGAATGTAAAAGTAGGATACTACACTAGAGATGTTTTGAGACAAAAAAAAAAACTATATTTAATTTTACTTTCCCCTATCGACAAAAATGAAGATTTTACTTTTCCTTTTTTTATTAGTAGTGATATTAATTATATCTCGTTTTCGTTAATATCGTGTTTTTGCTGTCCATCGTTTGTCGTTCATTTATTGCAACTGTGATCCAATGTTTTGGTCGACAATTTTGGGATACATAATGGTCTCACAAATTTATCCGTGTTAGTATTTCAGCTAATATATCGGAATGGCAATTGTTGTAAAATCGAAGTCGGAAGAAGATAAAATTTTAGAGAAAATACGATATTAAAAGTAAATATCCGTTTAGGATCTTTTTTTTGGTTTTCTCCGTTTAGGATTTTTCTCTGAATATAGAGAAAAATGTTTACAAACATATATATATTTACAACATTTTACGTTGACAAAAAGTATATATAACTTTTTTTAAACTGCACTTATTTTATTTTTTAATAAAAAACTATATATATTCTTTTTTTTTGTCATCAACCTAGTGGTTTAGTAATTTATTGAAAAGGGCATCATCCCTGGTTCGAACCCAGGTAAGTGAGTATGGCCAACAGAAGTGATAACCACTATACCACTAGATGTCGACTTTTAGACCTAATAGTATTTCGGATGGCTAGGCTTGGTCTAATATGCACCACTAGATGTCGACTTTAGCCGGTCGGAGATGTCCTTGTCAAACTGAGTAAGGCCTACTACTACTGGCCAAATGTACATACCATTTTTCTTGATCACTTAAGAATAGCCATTTTTAATATATAATAAAATGATTTTAAGTCACTTAGAACTAACAACAACTAACTTAAAATTGTGTGTAGAGAGATTAATTCCCGTCTAACGTGTCACGTGTGTGTATGGATATAGCATTAATTATATATTTAACTAAAACTATATGATTTGCATCACCACTTGAAGTGAGATTTCTTGGGTGTGTTTTGTAACTTGTATTTAAGTTTGTAATCTCTCAATCTTTTGGAGAGATTCATATTATAAAACTTGATTTCGCATGCAAAAACAGAGTAAAAAGGTATTCGGAAATAATACCATTAGGGTTCTGAGAGGCAGAGATGATCCAAGATAGCTCTTCGGAGGCAGAATCAAGAAGATCAACACAATCAAAAATTGCATTGGCCACTCGTGACTTGCCAACTTTCTTGTCGAATTTCGACACTAAAGCTCCCGCTTTTTTGATCGCGTCGACGGCAGTTTTGGCAGCTCCGGCGAACTCTAACGGCGGGACTCTCAAGCACTCAATTTGAGCATACCCAGTAGAAGAAAACGCTGCTTTCTTGTCTGGACATTGAGAGAGGATGAGAAAGAAGAGGAATATCGATGAGCCCACTTGTCGGAACTTGGCCATCTATCTCCAGTAGAATCTTGAAGACAGAGGAAGTTGAAAATGAAACAGGGGGCCTCTCTCACTCTCTGTAATGTCTTTGTGAAGAGATCTAATTGAAGTGAAGGTGAGTGATGTGTGATGTTATTTATGAGAGAGAGAGAGAGAGAGAGAGGCTAGGCAAGAAAAAAAACAACGACCTAACTTCTCTTTTATATAACCGGTTGTGGTTGAAACTAGGAAAAAGAACTTTGATGAAAATTGGCTGGACTACATATTTGAATATAACTCCTTTTCTTTGTCAATAAGAATATGTAAACTTAGGCTTGTGAATGGCATTGTTTCGTTCAAAAAAGTTCCTCTTAAGTGAAAACCAAAAAAAAAGCCTAGAACATGTAGAGATTACTGCCTTGAGTTAGTGTTATTACTATGGCGCAGTTCCTTTATTACTATGGCGTAGTTCCTTTCATTTAAATGCATGAAACTGTGTTCGTTTGTCAATTTTTGATTTGCATAAAATGCAACATTTAGATATTTGAATGATAAGATGCAAAAATCTATATAAGGTGCTATAAAAAGTAAAATTTAGATGCAAATTTTACATCACAAAATTCAAAAAGCAAAAAATATCTTTGAATATTATAATATTTTAGCTACACAAAAATACAATTTAAATCACAAAAATACACTTTAAATCATAGCCGCACAAATTACAAAACAAAGCTAAAATCGTCAAACAACAAAAACTACCAAAATCCAGAAACCCAAAACCATCGAAACACAAATCCGCAAAAATCACCTAAACCTCAAAACACAATAATCACTAAAATCACAAGAACCGCAAAAACCACTGAAACACAGTAACCACTAGAACCACCAAAACCATTAAAACCACACTACAAAAGTCGTTTCTCCTGGAAGACGATGTCCCATGAAGTAGATCCAATTCTTTTTCGATAGAAGAATCAAAAGATTCATATGGTCCCACACGCCAATTGCCTAGGATTTATGGGTTTCTTATTGTTTTGCCGGATGAGGGAGACTATCAGAGAGGAAGAACAATATAGGGGAAGAAAATCTCCCTTTCTCGCCACATCAACTCTCTGGGTCCCGCCACTTTCTCCCTTTAATAAACAACAAAACAACTTGCTCCTCCGCATGCCTATTTCTGTTGGACCTTAGCTTGCACCTCCGCATGCCTATTTCTGTTGGGCCTTAGACCTAAATCTCATTTCGATCAGGCCTGCTGCATTATCATAAAAAAACATCTTCGAACTCTAGTTTCTCTAACACCCTCAGACGCTTCAAGCTCCTTCAAGATTTGCTTCATCTCCCTGTTGATGTTCAACCATCTTCCTCCTCCTTTTGTAACGTTTATTAACACACCTTCTCCAAGCTATTAATGTCGCATTCATGCCAGGGCCACTCCACCATCTCCCAGCTAATCGAGGAATCTTACTCTCTTAAAATCACCCTCAAGCTTCACCCTTTCTTTCACATAACATGGATCTTGATTGCAAAGCTCACACCCTTCCGCAATCTACTTAACCATCGCAGTGGAACATGCTAATACCACTATCCTTGCCGCCCTCAAACAAAGCAACATCGCTTTTTGGAAGGATAAGGTGATTGTAAGGGTGGTACCCTTTACCACCACTCCCGCGATAGCAATACCAAAGAATTTCCGATATGTCTAGAGTCTGCAGATGATCGCGTTCTCACATCTTGTGCTCACAGAATGTGTCCAGAATGTCTCCTTTGTAGCTAGCGTTCTTCGGCTTGGTTTTATGCTCAACCTGCATAACAATTCTTAAGAAAACTGAGCTCATTTCATGTAAAGTATATTCCGTGTCGATGTAGTAAAGAACTGGAATGAGTATTTAGTATTGCTTAGATATTAGATTCTGGAGAGATGAGCATTGTCTTTAGCTAGTGTACTTCGTTCATGGATGTTTTGGAGATTCTATTCAGAAGAAGAGGCATGGGTTTCTCAGATTCATTGGAAAGTTATCTCAGAAGGCGAGAGAGAAAGTCTTGAAGGAGATCAATGAAACCAAACAGAAAACAATAAGTAAATAGATCACTTTCGAACTATGTTTGAATCAAAACAAAGAGCTTGAAAATCTTTTGTTCTGTTGTGATGTATCAGATTTTTCTTATGTCTCTAAAAGCTGCAGGAGTCGTTTAAAACTAACTGCAACTTCAAACGTCTTCTTAATGGTATACCATTCTCTTCTTCTTCAAGCTTGCGTCAAATTCTCCTTCATGATGATTGAATTTGATGATCTTTTTGCTAGGGGTCCGTAATTTTACGCTGTGTTTGGATTGTCTCCGTACTCATTCTTTATGGTTCCATTTCATTGTTTGTTTGATACACTTTTAGAGACGTCTTTGTTTAATACAAATAGTTATGGTAATTACAGTTTACCATGTTATTTATCGGGAATACGATGTGTTTTGTTAGATATAATTATATAAAAAGAATAGACCGGTGAATTTGAAAACTCTTGAACTTGAACACATTACATTTGATGCACATAATTGACAACTGCAAAACTTCACTTTATCATATAGTAAAGTTTCGTAATTTTGCATAAGTGTTTAGATAAATGGAAAGATTTCGGTTGCTTATGAGACACTTAATGAAGATGAAACTGAATATGGTCCAAACCAAATATAAAACGATAGATATAGATAATAGAGAGACTCCATTGTTCCTTCACAAGTTCTGATCGATCTTTCTTTCTTAGGTTTACTCGCTTACCCTTCTTCCACCAACTACAATACCAACACTTTTTTATAATATAGTCGTTAGTTTTGATAAACTTCTTCTAGTTATGATTAATTTTGATTAATTGTTATAAGTAGATATATGATTACTTCTTATTTAGTGCTCTCTGCTCATTATATATATATATATGAACATATATGTATACAATTGATGAAACTATATTCACCCTTTGATGAACTTTTTTACAAACTTATGAGTTCTTTGTTAGGTTGATGTAGATACATTATTAGATGAATTATTATTCCAAACATGGGCATGACTGACCCTATAAATATTGTTCCATGCTTTCATGTGTTTTTAGAATGTATGCACACAAAGAGACCCTGCTGAATGTGCCCTCTGCAACAAAGGAACCCACAAACAAGAAGGCTGGAAAAAGTCACGCTTAGCATCTAAGCTTCACCACACTTCATGCTTTCTGCTATCAAGTTTCATGAATTGTCTACCTTTATTTTTCTCCAAGTTTACAACAATAACTTTTCCATTTCTATAATGTTATTCAAGCTTTATATCTCATAAAAAAGTCCAAGAAAATTTAATTTAATTTAGTTCAAGTTTTAGTCACGATGTGTTCTTAATTTTTGTTTTCTGTCTGCTCATTTTTGTCTGAAACATTCTTGAGTTCAGGAAAGCTTTATTAGTTATAGAAAGATTATCAATCATTCTCATGATTGACTCTCTCAAAATTGTGTATATTCATATTCCTTTCCTGCTCAATTGTCTTTGTATATATGTTGTGTATAATCCTCTCTATCAATATATTGATCATTCATTCTCTATTCTAATATGGTATCAGAGCCATAACTCTCTCTTCCAAATCTTTCTTCTCTTCACAAGCCCTAGCCGCCTCAGTTCTTCCTCTTTTCTCTGTTTCTTTATCGCCTTTGCTCTCTCTCTGCTTCTTCTCTCTGTTTCGCCTCTCTCTGTTTCTTTCTTCTCCTCTCCTGCATCATGTCCACTAAAACCAATTCTGCAGCTGAAACAACAGCCATCTTCAATCCTCAAAACCCTTCAACCACCTTGCTCTCCATAAACATGGCCAATATCACAAAATTAAACAATCTCAATTATTTAATGTGGAGTAGGCAGATCAAAGCTCTTCTTGAAGGGCATGAGCTTCATGGTTTTCTTGACTCTGCCGCTGCACCAACTGCTACCATCATTACGAATGGACAGAGTGCTCCTAATCCAGTGTTTGCGGCTTGGCGACGACAGGATCGTCTTCTTTACAGTGCCATTATCGGTGCTATTACTCTGCCTCTCCAGTTTGTGGTCTCCACGGCGACCACCACTGCTGAAGTTTGGTCTTTGCTTGAATCCACATACGCTAATCCTACCCGTGGTCATATCCGCCAACTTCGTCATCAGATAAAAACCTGTGTCAAAGGCACGAAGACGATCACAAAATACCTGCAACTCATCTAGACTAAAGCTGATGATTTAGCCCTTCTCGGTAAGCCTTATGATTATAAGGATCTTACTGAACAGATTCTTGCAGGTTTGACTGATGATTACAAGGCTGAGGTTGATGCTGTCAACAGCCGTGATACTCTAATCTCTTTATCTGAACTCCATGAGCGCCTTCTTAATCGAGAGGCAATAATTCTCTGCAAAGAACCATCCTCTAATCTTGTTGTTCCTATTACGACCAATGCTACGGAGTCTCGTCCTCGTCAACACCATTGGCGCTCTGGCCCAAACTATCGACCTAATTCTTTTTAACCACCTCGTGGCTACAACAACAACAACAGACCCGTACGACCTTATCTTGGACGTTGCCAAGCATGTGGAGTGCAAGGACACTCGGCCAAATTCTGTCCTGAGTTTCGCATTGTTCGTGGTAATGGTGCTCAACAGTGGTCTTCCTCTCCTCAATGGCTCGCACCAGCTCCTCAGCCATGGCAACCATGTGCACATGCTGCAATGCTCACGGGCGATCCGTCTACGTGGCTGTTGGATTCTGGTGCTTCGCACCACATGACCTCCGACCTTGATAATCTATCTCTTCATTCACCATATAATGGGGGAGAGGATGTGGTCCTTGGTGATGGTTCTGGTCTTGCGATAAGTCACACGGGTTCCCTTTCTATACCCTCTCTTACTTCACCTTTTATGCTTAATGATGTTCTGTGTGTGCCTTCCTTAGACAAAAATCTAATCTCTGTTTTTCAATTATGTACTTCTAATGATGCTGCTGTTGTGTTTACGCCTACTTTCTTTCAAGTTCTAGACCTTCAAACGGGGGTGCTTCGACTTCAAGGCCAAACTAAGAATGGCACATATGAATGGCCTATGTCTCGCACCAAAACTCCACCAAGTCTTTCTTATGCTTCGGCTATTACCACTATTTTATCCGATTGGCATGCTCGTCTAGGCCATCCTGCTTCTTCTATTTTGAATTCTATGATATCTCGTTTCAATTTACCTTTATCATCTAAGACTCTTTTACACAAGCCTTGTCATGCTTGTTCTATTAATAAAATGCATAAGCTTCCGTTTGCTACCTCTACTCTAGTTTCCTCTAACCCTCTTGATATTATTTTCTCTGATGTTTGGACTTCTCCTATCTATTCTATAGATGGTTTCAAGTATTATGTTATTTTCGTAGATCATTATACTAGATATATTTGGTTTTATCCCTTGAAACAAAAATCACAAGTTTTTGATGTCTTTACAAGGTTCAAAGTGCTGGTCGAAAACCGATTTCAATCCAAGATTCGAACCCTTTATACCGACAATGGTGGCGAATACATAGCTTTAAAGGATTTTCTTGCTTCTAATGGTATCTCACATTTTACGACTCCTCCTCACACACCAGAACATAATGGCATAGCCGAACGTCGTCATCGACATATTGTCGAAACTGGTTTATCTCTTTTATCTCAAGCTCATATGCCTAAAGAATATTGGACTTATGCTTTGTCTACGTATGTCTATTTAATCAATAGAATGCCTACTGCGAATCTAGATAATCAATCTCCTTATCATGTTTTGTTTAATCAATCACCTAACTATATGAAATTGCGCATATTTGGTTGTCTTTGTTTTCCTTGGATTCGTCCATATGGTTCTAACAAACTTGATGATCGGTCAACTCCTTGTGTCTTTCTAGGTTACTCCACAACACAAAGTGCTTACATTTGTCTTGACCGCTCTACCTCTCAGATTTATATATCTCGTCATGTTGTATTTCACGAATATATCTTTCCTTTCTCAACTTCTAAATCCATGAACTTTGATGTTAATTTTGAATCTACAGATTTTACTGACATGGATTTTGCTTCTACCTCTGTCTCTCCTCCCACAGTCACTGTTCTGCCCTCCTCTCCGGTTCATTCTCCGCCGCCTACGATCATCCAGACACCTCCTGTGTCTCCGCCTTCATCTCTGACTTTGCCTCACACACCATCTTCCTCCTCTGTTCCGATCTTAAATTCCTCTGTTCCAGTATCTCCGGCACCGCAAGCTCCCACCACCATTGATCCACCAGCACAACCTCTTAATCTGGATCCTCATCCCGACTCGAACATGGCATCAAACCCAGTGCTTCCTTCGCGACGATCGACGCGAGCCACGCGACCAGTTCAACAATTGAATCTCTCTTCCACGTGACTGATACATCTGCTGTTATTCCACGCATCGCTGCCCAAGCTTTAAAAGATCCTCGTTGGCGTCAAGCAATGATAGAAGAGATCAATGCTCAGCTTCGCAACCGAACTTGGGATCTCGTGCCACTGAAATAGGCTGCAAACGTCGTTGGTTGCAGATGGATTTTCACCATAAAAATACATGCCAATGGTTCCATAGATCGCTACAAAGCTCGCCTGGTTGCTCGCGGATTCAGTCAACGTCCCGACATTGACTATCATGATACTTTTAGTCCGGTCGTTAAGCCTGCTACTATTCGCTTAGTATTGAGTGTTGCAACTTCTAACAGCTGGCCGATATGCCAGTTTGATGTTAATCATGCTTTCTTGCAGAGCCGCCTCGAGGATGACGTTTACATGGAACAGCCTCCCGGCTTCGTAGACAAGGACAATCCCACTGCTGTCTGCAAACTTCACAAAGCTGTTTATGGTTTAAAACAAGCCCCAAGGACGTGGTACAATGAGCTTCGCTTCTTCTTAGTCTCTTACGGCTTCAAGAACAGCTTGGCGGATGCGAGTTTATTCATATATAATGTCAATGGCGTGCTTCTCTACATGCTTGTCTACGTCGATGACATAATCATCACCTTAAATAATCGACAACATCTACAGACCTTTATCTCTGCTCTCTCTACTTGTTTTTCAATTAAAGACTTAGGCATTCTCTAATATTTTCTTGGCATTGAAGCCACTCATTCTTCTACTGGCTTTTTACTAACTCAAAAACGCTATATTGCAGATTTACTCGCCAGGACACATATGACGGATGCGAAGAGTGTTTCCACGCCTATGTGCCCGAATACAGAGCTCACGTTAACATCCGACACGAGACTCACAGAACCAACAACACATAGGACCGTGGTCGGGAGCCTTCAATATCTATCACTTACACGCCCGGACATTGCCTTCGCCATGAACCGCTTGTTGCAATACATGCATCTCCCGACTGATGTCCATTGGAATGCCGTTAAACGTGTTCTATGGTACCTCTCGGGCACTATATCTCATGGTATATTCTTGTCTCGCACCAACACACCTTCCATTCATGCTTTCACGGACGCCGATTGGGCTGGCAACAAGGACGACTACACATCCACTGGTGCTTATATAGTCTATTATGGTGCTCATCCGATTGCGTGGTCTTCAAAGAAACAAACGGGTGTTGCTCGCTCTTCAACTGAGGCGGAGTATCGCTCCATTGCAGCTACTGCCGTTGAAGTATGTTGGCTAACCTCGTTATTGGCTGAGTTAGGTCTTAAGAGTAAGTGTACTCCAACTATCTATTGCGACAATATCGGAGCAACGTATCTCGCCGCAAATCCGGTGTTCCACTCGCGCATGAAACACCTTGCGCTCGATTACCTCTTTGTTAGAAACCAAGTCCAAGCTGGGAACGTCCGCGTCACACATGTCACCTCTGACGATCAGCTTACCGATGCACTAACGAAACCGCTCTCCCGATCACGGTTTCACACACTCCTGGTCAAGATCGGACTCGCCACCGGCTGTCCGTCTTGAGGGGCATTAGTTATTGAAAGATTATCAATCATTCTCGTGATTGACTCTCTCATAATTGTGTATATTCATATTCTTTTCCTGCTCAATTGTCTATGTATATATGTTGTGTATAATCCTCTCTATCAATATATTGATCATTCATTCTCTATTCTAATAAGCTTGAGAAGGATTTTATACTTGCGACGCAAGAACGATGCTTCTTCCTTAATAACCTTCCATGCCTCTTTTACATCCTTTTCCTCCCTTAGTGGCACAACGTATTACGATTTCCTGACAAAGCTTGTTTCCCAACGACGCAAATCAATACATAATTTATGTCTTAGTTAACAACACTATCAACCAAGAGGAAAGAAGAACAGAAGCAAGCAAGAGTGGTGTGAGAAATGAAGAGCTCCCCTTGGGAGTTTACTGCGTGTAGAAGGGCACAATTTCGATTATTACTCTTCTTTTCATCCTTTTCCATAGGCACAAGTCGGAAACATGCAGGTGAAAAGATCGGAGGAGTGATAATTTTCAAATCCACCAAACAAGTGGCTCCACAATCTTTGTCTCCTTCCTCTACTCATCAATTCATCATCGTCGATCATCCTCATCACAATCTCTTCCTTTCATGTTTTATGTATATTCAACTTATTTCTCGACATATTTTAGTATTTACAGTGTTATCTGAATGTACTTTGATCAAATCATTATGAAACCAAAAAAATGAATAGTCTAAACTATATGAAGCTTTAAAAATGTGTGAAAGACGCACAACAAAGAAAATTGTCAAGATAAACTAAAGACATACAAGATCTACAATAAAAACGGAAAAAATAACATTCTCATATTACAAAATTAATCATAGAGGAGAGGTTCTAACTGGAGCAACACATACTTATAATCATAAAAACTAGAAATTAAATTGAAATTTTACATTATTCATCAAATAAACAATCATCAAAATTATTAAAATAAAATTGTATTTTTCAGCTTAATTAAAGTATTAGTGTTTGTTTGGAGATTCAAACTCTTATATATAGTTTAATGATAAATCATCTAAACTTTCAAATGCCAAATCGAATACTCTATTCTAGGAAGAAATTGGAAAGAATTAACTTACACTAACTACAAAATTTCCTTAAAAATATAAGACAATTGTTAGTATGAAAGAAAACCATTACAATAACAAATTTCTGTTAGTATACATAATTAATGATTGTATGTTTACAATTATTCCACTTCATCTCTAAATTTACAATTCCCAAAAAAAAGTTCAAATAGGTTTCTATCAAATTTTAATAACAAAATTTGATTTGAAGATAAACTAATGAAAAGCTTAATACAAAAATTAAATTAACTTTAAATAAGGTTGTAGACAAAATAATAATACAAATTTAAAGAATAACCCGCGCGTAGCGCGGACAAACCCCTAATACTAATAATAATGAGGAATGGAAAGAGAATCAAACCTTTAAGCGCAGATGGAAGAAACTTTAGATAAAAAAAGGAGGCGGAGATTTTTCTCTTTTAAAGGCACGACTTACGATGATGGAACGTACGTGGCAAAACTGTTCAACTTTCCTTGAAAATAAAGAAAATCAAATTCTTTAAATCTCAATCCTATCAAAGTTTAGTCTACCGAGCTTTACATACCGGAATTGGCATCTCGTTAAAGCTAAACCATTTAGGCAATCAGATCTTCACTCCAGTTCTACCATTTGGTTTGGTCCATGGCGATCTTGTAGAGGACGGTTATACCTCCACCAAATCCGGTTTGGATCCAGTCCATAAAGGGCTAATAGGCTTCAAAAGCCCATTAAGAAACTAGAGAAGTCTCATGGGCTCACCGGTCTCAAGTGTGGAGAATGAAGCCCCCACCAGGTAAGAATCCAGTCCAATAACCATAAGAAGGAAATGTCCATTTTGTCAGTTCAAGAAAGAGAAGTCAATGGACCATTACATGTTGAGCATGAGCTCAAAGAAAAAATAAATGAAAATAAATGTATATTAATTGTCCAAATTTGTCGGAGAGAGTCGCGCCATTTTACGAGTGGGAGCTGAGTGGTACATGAGAAGGAAGAGAAAGAAGAAGAAAGGGGTGGGATTTTTCGGAACAAACACATTTGTAAATGCAATATCTTTTCGGTGAAAAAAATGCAATATCTTTTCATTCCATTGTATTTTTGATTCTCAAAGCAATTTCACTTTTCTTTTCATCTGGAATCTTTTAGTTGAATTCTTGATTTAATAAACGAGAAATCTCGACTTATCCATTCCTTATTCACCACGGAATACAAAAACCCAAGCCCTAGATTGACCCCTAAGTTCATTAGTATTACATTAAAAAAAGATAGGGAAATATGAGGGAATAACAAAAAAATTCTTTATTAGCAGTTTTGGCTACCAAGACAAAACATTCATATATTTTCTATAATACTTTTTTTGTTTTTGCCCTTCTATATAAAAGAGTTTTTTCGACATAGTCGGTCCACTACAAATACTCGGTCTATTTATTTTGTTTCATATTAGTTTTTAATTAATCTTTTCATCTTATTTTTTTCTTATTATATATACCCCTTCCAAAAAACTTGCGTTGATGATTAGCCCATGATAAACTACTTTTCCAAGTAAACTTTCATTTTATATGTTCATTTACCTATTATCTTTCATTGATATTTTGTTATTTGATTTGTTTAAATACTCGCAGAAATAGTCATTCTATCTCTAGTAGTATTTCTATTTATTGTTCTATGTAAATCAAAACTTTTGTCTTTCCTTATTAAACATATGGTTTACAAATTGTGTGGTTTAGTAGAGTTTTAATGTGTAATTACCAAGATAGTAATCACTTTCAGTTATTAATTCTTTGATGTTTGTTTTTATTATGGTTGTTTTTATTTAAGAAAATAGTTTTTCTGTATACAATAAGTAGTATGACTAATTAAAATAATATTACTATCTTCTATACGTTATAGATTTTAGCGAGTATTTACGATATATATATTTGTTTCGAAAAATTCAAAACATTGTTAATGTTGAAAAATATCTGTGTTCTTAAATTTTATTTCAGTTTATATATAGATTTGTAGAAGAGTTTATACTTTGTGGGATGGAACAAAAAAAAATTGTTTTGGAGATAAACTGATAATATTTTCCAACATTTTAAACTATTAAAATAAATAAAAATAGAGGATGCTTAAATATTGTTTCTTTTATGATATTTCACAAAATCACCCAAAAATATATTAAAAGAAATCAAAACGCGTTTCTAACTTTGAATCTTCTTTTGGCTACCATGTGCGATGTGCGCACTCACTTTCCATGCACACATAAAGCAATTACCCGGTGCTTTATCTTTGGCATGCACGATCTAACTTAAAAGGCATGCATGGTCCTCTAATCTTCTTCTTCTTGGTCTCTCAATAGTAACCAGTCTACAAAAAACACGTACTAAATATTTATTGGGAGCACAGGTTGCCGATTAATATGAAAAAAGTTTTTATATATTACTCTTTCTTTTTCCGGTCATCTCTAACGTACCTTCAAAACGTTACTAAAAAAATTTTGTATTTGAAGTCTTGATTTCACATATATTTACTCATTTGAGGGTATTGTATTTTTCTTTTCTTTTGCAGGTTTTTTATGTCATCATTGTGTTTTTGTTTCATTTAATTATATATTGCACGAGTTTCTTAAATAATTTTATATATTAATAATCATGTTTAGATTTTTCGAGTGTCAGGTTTATAATTTTCGGTTATTTCGAGTTCGGATTCGGGTTCAAGTTCCAAACTTTTAGAATTTTTTGAGTGTCGGGTTTATAGATTTTTCTAAATTTTATCACTTTATAATTTTTTTAAAAAATTTTTGTAACAAATTTTATTTAGAAAATAATATAATTGTAATCTAATTATTTTAAAAATTATGGATTTAGTTTAAATTTGAAAACAAAATATATTTAAATTTGCTAAATTAAGATTGATGATTTAAAATTTTGTTGGTTTAAAATTTTGATAGTGATTAAGTGAAAAAAATATTAGAATATTCAAATATATTTGTTGGAATATGTAAATGAATAATTAGAGTTATTTTAATTTATTAAATACATTTAATAAAAATATCTAAAATATGTCCACTTTGTCTATGTCTTCTCTTTTAATAAGATAGATTCATTTGAGTTTTGATACTACCATCTCCAATGTATATCTCTATTTTTTACTCTAAAATAGAGTAACTCCAAATTAGAGTTGGATTTTAATCTAATGTATTATTTCATTTGTTACTCTAAAAATAGAATATTCCAAATATATTCTATTTTTATTTTGCTCTAGATACTTTTTTTTTGGTCAGGCTCTAGATACCTTTTAATTATAAAATTTACAAATTGTCTCGAAAATTTTTTATTTCAAAAAATCATCAATAAATTATGAAATTATTTAAATTAAACCTTTATTAAATGGAAAAGTTACATTAGATCATAAAAATAAAAATAAAATAAGAATATATTAACTTTTTATATAACTATCATTAGTGTATTTTTCCGCAAATGATCACTCAATGTATTTCAAAGAGATAAGTTCATTAATCTAAGCCTAATCAAGATAGCAATTTGAACAATTCAATAAAAAAACAAGCAAGTAAATTAACAATATGAAACCAAACGATAACCGAACTAGATAAGATGAGATTAAGAGATGGAGAAATGTGGTTCATGTGCAAGGCGAATGACTAGGTAGACTAAATATTACTAAGATGCAAGGGTCAACAATTAAAACGCCATTCAAGGGCAAGACAAGAGTTCAATTAGTTCACTCCCGTGATCCTAATCCATTTGACAAATTCTAAATCAATTTAATCTCCCGATAGTGATCTAAAATCCATCAATCATTAAATACAAGCCAAAACATCCACTAAACACCTTGATCATCTTGAGCTTGCCGGGTTTGGAAATGGTGTGAAATATCCCTTTGGAGGGAAGTTCCCTTGAGGTTGACCTTGTTGCCTTTCCTTTTGAGCCGAGTAGTGTTGGTCCGAAGGATTGGTTACTTCTTGATTCCGGTGGGAGGGGTTATTGTTCCAGTACTTAAAAGGTGGGTTGTAGGATCTTGGGTAGTATCCTCCTTGTATATAACACATTTCCTCTTAATCTTCTTGGTCATCTTCAATTCCATATCCTTATCACCTCCTACTTTATTCACAACACTAACGGGTCTTTGGTTCAACCTTGTGAGCATATCAATTTTTGCATTAAGTTCCTTGAACCTAGAGTCATCCTGGGAGTCTCCATCTCGATCTTTCCCATAGCTTTGGTCGCTTTGAGCCATGTCTTCAATTAGTTGTTCCCTCTTCAATATCCAAATTAGCGAAGCTTCCCTTGTTTTCCATGTCAAGGGAATTCCGGTACTTTTCCAAACAACCGTGATAGAAAATCCACAATAAAGCATTCTTAGCGACCTCGTGATGAGGGCAAGTCTTAACATAAGATTTCAGCCGTTCCCAAGCTTCATAAAACGATACATTATACTCTTGTTTGAAGCTAGTGATGTCATTTCGGATTTTGGCCGTTTTTTGCTTCGGGAAGAACTTAGTCATAAATTCTTTCTCCACCTAAGCCCAAGTAGAGACTAGCTCCGAGGAGACATCTCCCATTGAGCGGGAATAGTATCATCTTGATGTCTTCCTCACTTACGTCATTCATCCTTATAGTCCTACAAAGCCTCTCAAACTCATCGAGATTGTCTAGTGGATTATCTTCCGGAAGACCATTGAACTTGAGGTTTTGGACCATGTTGATGAGGCCATGTTTTATCTCAATGTTATTGGGTAATACCGCGGGAGGTTGAATGTCGGTCCTAACCCTCTTGTGTTGTGTTTATCGTAAGCACCTATCCTTTGTGCTCTAGGACGCTTTTGGTTTTGAACCTCAACTCCTTGAGCTTGGTTATTGTCACCAACATTGTCCCCTTGGTTTCCAATGTGATGAAGATCTTTCATTCTCCTTCAAAACAAAGCAAAAATAATTAAAGATTTAATGATTAGTAACTTAATTGACTCAGTCTAAATAAAAGATCTATAGCTAAATTGCAAATAAAGTTACTCACTGGCAATGGCGCCAAAACTTGAACAAGAGATTTTCGTCTAAGCTTTTCAAGTTTGATCTCAAACTCTAACCTCTAAATCTCAAGATTAAAGTTAGAAATTATAGCAAGAGAGTTATCGAACCACGAGAAGAAATGTCTACACAGTTAGCTCTAAAGATAAGTTCATTAATCTAAACCTAATCTAGATAGCAGTTTGAACAATTCAATAAACAAAACAAGCAACGAAATTAACAATATGAAACCAAACGATAAACGAACTAGATAAGATGAGACTAAGAGATGGAGAAATGTGGTTCATGAGCAAGGCGAATGACAAGGTAGACTAAATATTACTAAGATCCATCAATGAAAACGCCATTTAAGGGCAAGGCAAGAGCTTAATTAGTTCACTCCCGTGATCCTAATCCATTTGACAAATTCTAAATCAATTCAATCTCCCGATAGTGATCTAAAATCCATCAATCATTAAATACAAGCCAAAACACCCACTAAACACCTTGATCATCTATTTCCATAGGCCAAGTATGTTTAGCAATCCTGAGGTTCTCTTAGGCATTTCATCAAACACCTTCCGGGTGTAAAAGCCTTAACTTCTAGAAATTGAATGATCAAATCAAATCTAGCATTAAATGCTCCTTAATCATGTTAATCTGATAAGATCCAACCCTTTGCAATCTTAATAAATACTTAGATCTACTCCAATCTACCTAACCCATAAACCACAAATGAAACTACTCACTAATCATAACTCTAAAACATGTATAAACATGCTCTAAAGCCATAATCATGATGAAAAAAGAAGATAAGATGGAAAAGATTAAAACTTTCAATTGAAAAGCAATGATTCAACAAAGATCAATGTTGGATCAACAAAACTAAAGAGAAGAGAAAACTTAGGGTTCTTGGAGTGAAAATGATTAGTATTTATACAAAATATGAAACGAGTCGGGTCGACCCGGGACAAACCGGGTCGAACCATGGATCAATTTGCTTTGCAGGTGGGGTTGGGGGTCTGGGAGTGCGTTGTGGACCGCCAGCCAGGGTATCTTGGACCGCCAGGAGGGAGCTGGAGAGGGCTGGCGGTCTGGCTTATGCTTTGTAGACCGCCAGCCAGGCTGGCTTGGACCGCCAGGGCTTTTGGAGGGTTGGCTGGCAGTCGTTTTGAAGGTTGTTGACCGCCAGCCAGAATGGCCTGAACCGCCAACTTCTCTTGTTTGATGCTAAACGTGTCCGTTCTTACTTAGGAGTCCCCGAGTTCATCCTTTATCACCAAGGAAACCTGAAATAGGGTAGAAAAGAGGAGAAGAATGTACAAATGCATTTCCTACGACATCTATATGATACTTCTTAATTAAGACTCGAAAAACAACTTAAAGCGATCTAAAAAGTTCTAAAAGGCAAAGAAAGCTCTACTAAACTCTAAGCTATAATATGCAAAATACGTAAACATCAACTCCCCTGGACTTGCCTTTTACTTGTCCTCAAGCGAACTACAAAACTCAAACCGGGAGGAGAGGTTTGAAGGCGATGACTCATAACCTATGGGAAATGCGAAGGTGATTGAACTGAGATCCTTGGGGAGAAGTAGCTTATAGCGAGAGCCTACTCTAGTCTTTCGTATTTCGCCATAGTCTTTCCAAGCCCCTATCTACTCTAATATTTTGGACCAAAGCAAACTCCTCCCATTAAAACAAACATGACTCTTTAACATTCATTAGATTTTCGATTTGGCGCGGTTCTCATTATGGGCAAGAGATCAATGTCAATCGGCTTGGTAAAGAAAAGTGGCTTTTTTAGTGATAAGAGATGGCTAATATTTTCATTTGGGGTTAACACTCATAGAAAACATGAAATGTCATCATTACGCAAAAGCGAGGAAGAAAAGTATCAATTCACTACAAGAAAAAGTGGCATTGTTAGCACAACATCAAAGCTATGAAATGTGATAGATAACGTTTTTACAAACGCTATCTTCGCCCCAGTTATAATAGACCCCCTCCACCTAAGATAACATTCATTTTAACGCTATGTTATTTTTACTATAATAGTGTTTTTTCCGATTGCTATTGTTGGTTTAACCTATTATAACGTTTGAAGCGGATCATATATATGGTTTATAATAGCTTCGATGTAGTGCTCTGAATTGTATTGGTAGCTCATCTTTACATGCTATAGTACTATGTAATATAACTCATTATTTTAGCTATGATTCAAGACTTTGTAGCTGGCTTTTATACGCAATAATAGATGTTATATATCACTAATTTACTGTATATAAACTGTTATGAATACTATTGTAGTGAACCCTTTTGCCAATGACCAAATTGCTCAAAACACATGATCTCCATAAATATTTCATACGTTATACACAAAATCTATAAAGTATGTATTAAGAACATTTCTCAAAAATTGACAAAGAAACGTGAGAAAGGCGTTGTGACAATACCAATCGTCAATATCACCATCGCTTTTGCAACCCCTGCAATTATAGGAGCCCCGCTCGTGCCCGCTCCACCACCCATTCCTGCATAGAGAAATCACAAGGCATTTTCTAGCATAAGAACTTCTCATTTTTGATCTACGTTTTTCTATAAAAAGAGGCATAGTAAAATTTCTATAGCTAAGAAAAACTGATGTAATGGTGATAGACATACTGTGACAAAGACCATATCTAAACCATAAAGCGCCTTTTCAATAGCTTCTTTGCTTTCTTTCGCAGCATTCATTCCAATCTCTGGATTTCCACCAGCACCTAAACCTCGAGTTAGCTCCTTACCAATTTGTAACCTATTGTTTGGCAAAATAGGAGACTCCACACCAACCATCTCGCTCTCTATCATTCGGTTAACAGCATTTGAACCACCACCTCCAACGCTGATAACTTTTATCCTTGCCTCATTGTAAGTGTTCAAAGTAGCTGACTTGCTAGAATCCTTAGTACTAGGTCCAGTGGATCTTTCTTTTCTTGGGTTAAGAATATATATTTCCGGGTGAAGGTTCAAGAAAGAGTCTTGGCTTTGAAAATGGCTTGGACTATGAGAATTAAAAGAGTTTCTGCTTGGCGAAGGCTCGGGTTTATGAGCAGCAACGACAACACGACTTTTCTTACTTTCCATCATTCTAAAGCAACTAACCTTGCTGCCTACATGATTCTCCAGTAACACACTCTTTCTAAGAACAGTGAGCACTCGAGAATCAAAGGAGTCAAACAGGGAGAAACATAAGCTGCCATTTCAAGACCATAGAACCACCCAATCTAAAGATCAAAACTCCAAATTCACTGTCGGTGTTTGCTGATAAAGACTAATTTCGGTATAGTCAAACTCAAGTCCTTGAAACATAAACTATGGTGAATGTGTAACACTAGAAGCTAAGATACTTGTATATGAACGATTCCGATTAAGAGAATACAAAGATAAATTAGACTATTTCAATGTTCATTCACAACCCTTTTAGTCAAAAACGAAAAGCAAAATCATAAGCATCTAAAAAATAATTCTTTCAATTGAAAACATCCAAAAGCATCAAACATTGAATCAACAGGGAAAGATTCAATTTTTACGCCGTCGAGGTATATGTTACCAAATTGAAGATGATGGGTAAAACCCAAAACTTTTTAAAGCGACCGAGAGAGAAAGAGATTGCATTAAGATGTAGAAGAAGAAGAAGAGAACCTCGAAGTAGTAACACAACAACATGAGTCTGTGGAATATCGGATCCTCATATCAACTCCGACAAATCGGTTTTTTTTAGGAGGAGAAGCGGCTCGAAGATCTTGAATCGGAGGATCTCAGGTTGGTGAAGCTCGATCAGTGAACCATTGAGCTTGATTAAACCTGATCCACGACCGCCGTCTTTTTCCTCCCGAAGCATTGAACAGATTCAATCGCTATAGCTTAGGGTTTATGATTCTGTTGTTGGTTAAATCCCAAAATCTATTTGAGAGCGACAGAGTAAAGCGGAAACGTCGAACCGTTTTCGGCAGACATCTGAACCCATGCGGTGGCCATTAATACAACCCAT
>OVAN01003107.1:0-30221 GCA_900406275.1 Anastatica hierochuntica
TTGAAAAAATATAAATAGCTAAAATTAAAAAAAAATTTAAAATATCAATTTTCCGCACTCCAATAAAACCATGAACTTTGAGTTGACTGAGCCATTTTAACCATAAAAAAGTCAACGTTAATAAGTTGACAGAATAGTGCTAACGTTGACTTTTTCAGGGATAAAATGACCTAGTCAACTCAAATATGAAGGTTTAAATGGAGAGAGAAGAAGTTCGTGGTTTTTTTGGCGATTTGGAGATACTTGAGGATTAAAACGACCTTTTTCCCGTACAACATCTATAGTTATTTATATGACCATATTGAATTTTATTTCATTAATGATTGTCAGCAGATATGAACTTTCTTCATTTAGTTGCGAAAAAAAAAAGAACTTTCTTCATTTAGTTATCTAGAAGCTTTGATTCAGAACTATTTTTAATTCCAATTAACAAAAAAAAACTATTTTTAATTCCAAAAGAGTTAAAATATTCGAGATATTAACGACAATTATGGATCCATGACGTCATGGATGATTAAAAAGGTCATGTGTTAAGATAGTCAAGAATACTGCCAAAGTCAACTATCCTCCCTATTAAATTGCTAAGTATTAAATTATAGAATTAAATGACAAAACATGATACTCCATTTATTTCCTTTATGCGAAATTTTAGAAATTTTTTTGTTGGACCGTAAGAGCATCTCATATGGAGTCTCTAAGAGAGTCTCTAATGAATAAAAAAATATAAAAGAAGAGAGAGAATTGGTTGAGTCTCTAAAATTAGAGATTTTGAGAGACTCAAGTCTCTAATTTTAGAGACTCCACCCACACATGTCCTCATACTAGTGGTTAATTTATTTTAATAATTAAAACTTAATTATATAACTAAATAATATTAAATTAATTATTATTATATTAGATTTAGATACTTACATGAGTATCTCCCATTGAGGATGGTCTAAGTGATATTTTTTTAATTTTATAATATTTAGTGTTATTTGACTATTTTCACTACTCCCTCTGTATCAAAATAGTTGATGCTCTAAGCTTCTACACACAGATTAAGAAATCATTTAATTTTTGATTTTTTCTATACTAAAACATTATTTATTATCTATTTAACCCCAATTCAACCAATGACAAAATACTTTGCATAATATAAATAGTAAAAAACATAAAAATTCTAATTAATTTTACATTGAAAATTGTAAACATCATGTAATTTGATACAATTTTTTTTTTCTAAAAAATCAATTATTTTGATACGGAGGGAGTATTTACATTTCTCCGGTATGTTTTTAATTAGTTTAATTAGTTTTAGTTAATGTTATTTTATGTAAATAAAGTAAATTGTATGATAAAAAAATAAAGTAAATTGTATAAAATTTTATACTTCTTTAATCATTGTATAACAACATTAAACATCAATTAAAGTGAGAGAGAAAAAGTATCATTTAAGATTATATAAAATTAAGTAATGACATGGTTGATAGTATGATTTTATTGAATTTGCAATGTGAAGATCAAGATTAATAACGGAGTTGGTATGTATCAGCATCATCTAATTTTAATTAGTCACTTTTTGAATAGGTAAATGGATTTGTAAAATTTTCATTATCTATGAAACCTAATCACTAAAGCTAAGGTTAAGGTTAATTAGTAGACTTTGAAAAAGGAACGTTATAATGCCGCAAATTATATAGTCAAAGCAATAATGTGTATACTATGAATAAAGAGCTATAACGTACACAAACAGATCATGTTGGAATGGTCGCGCAGCCAAACATTATGATGATAATACAATTAGTAGGTGAATGACAATGCATGATGTATTATTAAAAATTATCACATGAACAACGTTTAATGAACTGGGTTTTGATACTGCTTATTGATATTGAATTAACACTCCAATCACGGGTTTTTAAATTTATTAGTATGTACTAATGTCCAAGAAGCTTCTTTGTCATGAGAAAGGAAAAAACAAAGCAAATCAATGAATTGCTAGCATCCACGTCTCTTCCGGCTCTTAATGACAAATTGTCAGCTCATTTCGTCCACTTTCTCAAACCAGAAAAAAAGGAAAAGAAAAGCTAACTCTAAACAGCTGCATTTTAAAAAAAATTTTGTTAAAAATTTTTTTATTAAAATGCGAGAACCACATAACGTTACAAACGATTACAATCGAAGAGTCCGAAACGGGAAAATAGAGGAATCACAAGACCAAACAAGGTAAAGAAGGATGATTAGCAGACATGAACGAAAGCCTTAAACAAGGAAACTACTGCAAAAGAAGGCCCGAGAGAATTCAAACCAGAAGATGAACCGACGGCAGTACCAAACCTAGCAAACATCTCATAGTCTGAATCCACCTCCTTACACAGGACAACGACGAACGAAGCCCAAACACTGACTAAACAAGGCCTTACTACCGAGCAGGAAGGATCATAGTTTCCCGACATCTTCTAACGAATGCAGTCGACATTACGCAACAGAGGCAAGACAAAGAACTTACCCAAATAGGTCTGTGAACTGGAGAAGGGATTTGGCTTCGTGATGAGACACAGCCGCTTGCCTGAAGGAGAAGCTTGAAGACAATAGACACAGCTAATATCTTTGCGAAGCCACCAGAACGGCGAGAGAAGAGCACAGATCCTGGTACGAGACGCGCAACTTTAGAACCTTGGGATTCCTTAACCAGCAGCACAGAGAGGAGCCGCAAGAGAGATGTGTCTGGCTGGTCTCGGCAACCATTGAACTTGGAGGAGAAGATTACAGTGGTGGAGGGAAGAGGCTCAGACTGTCCCGACGGCAAGAGAAGAGCCAGACCGAGAATCCCACTCCATGATAAACCGTACAAAGACCCATTCCTCAAACAAACTCCAGTATTCGAGAAGAAACAGAGCCATACCCGAAGGACGATGAAGAGAATAAAACAGAGGGACCAACAGTCACGAACCTGAGAACCCAACTAGGGAGAGGAGGCACTGATTTCGGAAGAGCAATGAAACTCCTTTCCGCCATGGGAGAAACCAGAAGGAACAACCAGGAGGCAGAGACACGCCACCGCTTGGACCACAAGAGCGAAAGAACACCAGCTCGGGGAGGAGGCGACGGAGAGCTTGGGGCTGGAACCGCAGCCACCGCTCTCGATCTGAAGAGTCAGAGCCAGAAAATACTCAAAAACCGGCATGATTCGTCAGAGATCTGATGCATCCGGCACAAGAGCAAGCCCCATCGTAGATCACAAGCTTCCGATTTGGTAACCGCCGATCTCGTTTCTCACTGAGGTTTATGGAGGCACGACGAGACTGAAGGACGAAGAACGAAGTAAAAAAGATAGAGGAGAGGGGGGGAGAAGCGGAACACACGGCGGAGCCGAGGTGCAGCTCCTCCCCGACTAATTTACCGGCGGCGGCGCTAGAGTTTTAGGGTGATTTGAGCGAGAAAACCCCTCTCTCTCCCTCGCGTGATTTTTTTTTTTAAATTTTTTTTTTGTTTACGAAAATTAATCGCTGCAGTGAATGCGATGAACAAGATTATAATTCAGTTTGGTTGAGCATTTAAACATTTTTCCCTTGAAATACTTATGCAACTAACCTAAATTGCCATACCCACCTCCAAATTTTCTAAAGACATGTATTTTAAAAGACAAGTCGGAATATATATGTTTTAAAATACTTTTTTACATAATAAAATATTTTAAAATTAAAAGTAAGAGTTGCAAGTATATGGTTTACATAATTACTTTCTTTATATCATATAAGTAAAGTTTTAGGAAAAAAGTTTTGTATAAAAATATATTTCACTTTTCAATGCAAAATTAATTAAATACTTTTACCTTTTTGACCATTTTTATTCTATAAATTTTCTTTTATCAACCAAATCATTTTATTATAGTAATATTCCAGGATTGGTGACGCAATATGGAGGAACAAGGTTTACAAAAATGATATCTCTATCACACGTCCTGCTAACTCGCGCTAAGTAATCCGCTTTAGAGTTTAAGAAACGTGAAATTAAGGAAACAAAAAACTGCAGGAAAAAGGCTTGGAGATTGTTGAAATTGTCAATGAAGTTCGAGAAGGTTGGTCAGTCTTCATGTGTCTGAATTATTGTCAGTAATTGTGCACAATTCGTCTCAAAGTCTTGACAATCTACCGCTCGCATGCGAATTTCTTGCATCGCTCAAATAGTGCTTCCATCTATGAATGTAGAGGAGATAGGCTTCGTCCTAGACTCTTGGATCTTAACATGATCGTTTTCCCTCTCGCCTGATGCAACATACACAAGCATCTCTAGTTCAATTAGGATTTATGCTTGGTTTTTGTTTTAAGTTTTTATCGATAAACACATGTTTGTCTCAATCGACTAGTTTTCTTTTATTTTTTTGACCCAATAAGTATCAATGATTCTTATCGATTTGATCTTCCTTTTACGTTTAGGAATAGGGTAGACGAAATCCTATATAAAGAGCTTTCATGTTGATATTGTTTCTCACCTTTTTATTCATTAATAAACAACTCTTTTCTTTCAAAGAAATCTTTGGTACGATCAATCCTTATTTATGGGCATTCTTAGAATTCAACAGATTTAAGAAGGTTTGGACTAACGGACATTCTCTAAGAACTTAACGTTAAATCTTGCATATCGTTGTTTCCACTACGTCAGTTGGTACTAGAGATTTACAACAAACAAAAAATCAATGTCTCGATCCTGTGGTTACCGATGGCTCCACGTCCAGGGAAACTACCAGCCGATGATTGGTCAAACATGCAACAATTCTTGGAAGAATTCCAAGAAACTTTTTAGGAGACTTCGCGTCAGACAATGGGAGATGTCATCCATCAATGAACCCAAGAAGCCCTGGGCGCTAACGCTGCAGCGAACGCAGTCGGTGTTAGAAGGCGACAACCTCTTAATCAGCAGGAAAAGTTTCCTACACAAGACGTTGTTGACGATTCTGATATTGAGAACCCCTTTGGAGATGGAGGTCGAGATGCACTTCTTCTGCCATCCATAACTTGTCGTCCTGACACAGAAAACTTGCGGTGGTCTTCAAATATCATTCTTGATATGCCTGAATATCATGGTAGTTCCGTACCCGATGAGCAGTTAGATTGGTTCGTTACCATTAAAGAGTACATGAAGCTCATGAATTTTTATGACAAGAAAGTAGCAATAGCTTCAACTCATTTTAGAGGCCACACGACCTCATGGTGGAATCAACTCAAGCTGAATTGAATAATGCGTCGAAAGGATTAGATTAAATCATGTGATAAACTTAAAAACACATGAGAAAATCGTTTATCCCGTACAATTTCGAGCATATCTTGTTCTAGAAATTTCACAACATTCGACAAGGCTCGAAATCTGTGGAAGATTACTCAACTGAATTCTATCGGATTCTCACTTGTATTAACTTACATGATTCAAAAGATCAATTTGTTGGACGTTTTATCGCGGGACCTAGGCCACATCTGCAATATATGTTACACCAATTCGATCCAGCCACAGTAGCATAGACTAAACAAAGGGCTCTCTTCGTAGAAAAGTAGGTCAAACTCAGTGGATCAAATTGGCTGTCATGAAATGCTTGACAACGAGTTGAAAGAAAGGAAATCTCCACCAATTCAACTCGAGTTTCAGCAGCTGCTTTGCAAACTCTGCAACCCTGCGAGACTTCATCGATGGAGATAGCAGGAACAAGCCGAACTTCTTGTCCCAATGCATTATGATGCTTTACCGTGGAGGTACATGACATAGAAAAAACATGTCCTAACCAAGGACATCATGGTATGCTATTAAATGAAGTCTTTAGATGAATAATAACTCATTTATGATGCTGATGGTGTTCTCGAAGAAGATGTGGTACCAGGGACACATGAACTCCGCTTGTCCTTCGTCGCAATTGTTTATCTCCAGTCAAACAAACCGAGGACTCACGACGTACCAATATCTTTCAGTTCACCCTTAAAATAAACGGTAAAGTCTGCAACTTTTTCATATATTTGGGTAGTTGTGTCAATATAATCTCGTGTGAGGCAGTTTAAAAATTGGAGATTCCAACAGAGACTTATCTGCAACCATATCAACTAGCTTGGATACCTGATGGTGTCAATGTCAATGTCTCTCAGTAGGCATAGGTGTACTTCTCCATCGATCCATCTACAAAGGTACGATTCTTTGTGACATCACAAACATGTACATGGCACACTTCGATCGCGCCATCACTCTTTATGGAGTCAACAATACTTACTCATTAAATTTTTTAGAACATAGATTGACATTGCAACCGTCACGAACACCTCCAGTGCCCCACACTCCACAACTAGTTGAGAAGGGTTCTTCTGAAATTCTTCTTGCAAAAAGGCTAGAAGATCGTTCATATTCAAAGGAGACTAACATTATCTTTACGGTGGTCTCAATGACGAACGACTCAAGTCCAAAGGGAAAAGTTCCAACGCAGTTCTCGACACTATTAACCGAGTCTGATGACCTCTTTCCCAAGGATTTACCTTCGGGTTTACCTCTTCTGAGGGACCTCCAACATCATGTCGACTTAGTACCCAATGTGGCATTGTTGAATTGCACGCACTATAGGATGAGTCCTAAAGAACATGAAGAGATTCGCCGCCAAGTTTAAAAGTTATTAGCTAAAGCGTACATTTGCAAGAGTCTAAGTCCATGCGTCGTTCTCGCTTTGTTGATACCGAAGAAAAGAGGGTCATGGCAAATGCATGTTGATAGTTGGGCAATCAATAAAATCACTATTCGTTATCGTTTCCCAATTCCACACATGGATGATCTTCTTGATCAGATTAACAAAGCTGCAATTTTTACTGAACTCGATCTTAAGAGTGAGTATCACCAGATTTGCATTTGCACAGGAGATGAATGGAAAACGGCGTTTAAAACCCATGAATGTTTGTTTGAATGGTTGGTGATGCAATTCGGTCTTTCGAATGCTCCTAATACTTTTATACGAAAGAACCAATTGATGTAGTCTTTTATAGGTAAGTTTTGTGTCGTTTATTTTGATGACATTCTTATATTTAGCATCTTGTTGGAGCAGCACTTAGGCCATCTTAATGATGTTCTTACCGTTATCCACCGTGAGAAGTTATTTATAGCAGAAAATAAATGTGAGTTTGGGATACTATCGATGGGGCTTCGCGTTAAACCCTAGAAATTTGAGGCTATTCGGTCGTGGCCTTTACCAACGACGGTTACAAAGGTAAGGAGTTTCACGGGCTGGCTTCCTTTCATCATCATGGCAAGTGATTTCATCAAGGAGCTAGCTCGTGTATATAGCCAAACACGGGTACATTTGGAATATGCGACAACAAAATAGAAGGAAATTGTAGACAAATATCGGTGAAATGTGTTATTTGAAGTGAGCGATAAGGTATGGACGGTCCTTACTAAGGACAAGATTCCTTCTCACGAGTTTAGTAAACTCAAACTGTGAAAAATAGGTCCTTGGAAGTTCTTGAAAAGATCAATTTTAGTGCACCATTTAGTTTTGCCTCTACACATTCGAGCAAAAGATGTATTTAACGTAAAGCATATGTTTCCATTCATTCCAGAGGAGGAGGTGAGTCGTGATTCGGCGAAAAATATTTTCTTGCAGGGAGGAACCTGATGCAACATACACAAGCATCTTTAGTTCAATTAGGATTTATGTTTGGTTTAATCGATAAACACATGTTTATCTTTATCGACTAGTTTTCTTTTATTTTTTTGACCCGATAAGTATGAATGATCCTCATCAATTTGATATTCCTTTTATGTTTAGCAATAGGGTAGATAAAATCCTATATAAAGAGCTTTCACATTGGTATTGTTTTTCACCTTTTGATTCATTAACTCTTTTCTTTCAAAAAAAACTTTTGATAAGAACAATCCTTATTTCCGGGCACTCTTAGAATTCAATGGACTTAAGAAAACTTGGGTTAATTTGTATTCTCTAAGAACTCAACGTTAAACCTCGCATATCGTTACTTCTGATACATCACCACCCAATACATGTCGTTGGGTCCAAAACTTTCCATGAGCCATCCAATCTACACCGACTCCTGGATGTTTCCCTATTAGGAGTTGTCGACCTTTTTTGTTCCTCTGTTAAGGATTCTTGTGCCCTTATCCATGTCGCATACTCATTCAGCGCTTGATTTATAATAAATTCTATCTCCGGGTCTACACCTTGAAATACCTTTTATTCATAACTTTCTAGATAACCCACAATATCCAAGAAAAGGCCTCATGTTGCTCATTTTGGTCTCCCTCCAAGGAGATTATCCAATAAAGATAATCCAAGTTTGGAAATATTGGGCCATGTGAGAATCAATGAGGCGGTATAGGAATTGGAGATGAAGCCCATACTCTTTCCGAAGTTGGACAAGTAATAAATACATGATTTACGGTTTCATCTGCCAACCCATCCAACATTATCTATCACAAGCGATCTCTAGTTGTGCTATTCGAGATGAGATGGTAGGACATTCAATGTTATCTGCCACATAAAGTGTTTAATCTTCATGGGATAGTTAAGTTTCCATACATGAGATTTCAACGGATTAAGACTCGATCTCTTCTAAAATCCCAATTATGTCCTTCTCCATCTCTTTTAAAAGACGGTATATGCCCGAATGCCTCCTCTCTGGACCTGCAGGTCCATCCTGTCCGACGGTCGAGAGCGTTACCTCGGGAGGAAGCTTTATAGTGATGATGTACTGTCCCTGCAATCACCACACGATCTTTCCCCGTGCTTTGTCCTCACTCGCACGATTCCGGAAACATACTTCCCGCAATGTCACTCATCCTAGTGCTACTCTAGTATAAGCACGCTTAACTGTGGAGTTATCTTAGGATATGTGACCGAAAAATAAATGCACTTTGGTGACATAGGTAGTTAAATCACTCTTTTTAAAATGATTACTATGACTCTATAAACCGGGGTCTCACAATCCCTCGTTGCGCTCCAGGATTGTCACCCCCGATGGTGTGAACCCCTAACTACACATTCATTTAGGTTAGGCTCTGATACCAAATTGTAACTGTGAAGTTCTCTCGAGATGTGTGACTGAAAAGATAAATGCACTTTATTGACATAGATAACCAAAACAATTAAAAAAAAAATCTCTTTGGAGATTACTATGACTCTACAAATCCAGGTTCCACAAATTAGATCTCAATTTAATTTGCATTTTTTGTTTTTCTCATTGTGTAACCATACATTTAGTTTCTCATATTTCTACTTACATGCAATCATAAAACAACATTCAAGGTAATCTGGAAAAAAAGATTACCATAGGTATGAATACCTTCCATATTTCATTATTTTTTGGTCAATAGGTAGAACTCATAGCAATATAAATACTTTAAAATTAATTTTGATTTCTAAAAATAAGAGTTGCAAGTATATGGTTTACATAATTACTTTCTCTATATCATATAAGTAAAATTTTAGGGAAACATTTTTGTATATAAAACATATTTCACGTTTCAATGCAAAATTAATTAGATTTTTTTTTTACTTTTTGATCATTTTTATTCTGCAAATCTATTTATCATTAGTTGAATTGGGTTTAGACAAATAATAAATAATGTTTTAGACCACCTCCATTGTAGAACTTTTGGAGAGTTCTTAGCTCCTAAAACGCGGATCCCACGTAAGGGTTAGACTCTTAAATCTACTAAATAAGAGGTGTTTCTTACACTGTTTACGCGGGCCCCACGACACGTGGCGGTCCGCGATTGGTCAGTATTTAATTTAAAAAAAAAAATCTGACAAAAAAAAAATTAAGAACCTTTAGTAAGATTCTACAATGGAGATGCTCTTACAGTGTAAAAAAAAACCATAATTTAATGATTTTGTAATTTATCAGTAAATTTTTAAATGTTACTTAGTTTGAAAGATAGAGAATACCATCTTTTCTAGAAGCAAAATACCTCTTAAATATGTATAGTTTTCTAGAAACAATTTCATTCATCCAACGTATATTTCCGGCAAATAAGATACCCGCTAACAATTTTCTTTTATACTTTCCGAAGCAAACAAGAGTCATGAAAAGTAAGTAAAAGAAAGTCCAAAAAAAAAACTCCGTCAAAAAGTCAAGAAATTAGCCTAATGTGTTACGTTCAAAGTCGCCGTTCAAAGTTGGGTCTCATAATATAAAACAAAGTTCTTTAGCTTCACACATTTTTTAAAAGCTCCATCTTCCATTTTTTCCCTTTAATTCATATCTAAAAGATTCAACATTCTTTAATTCTTTCCTTCTCTCAAATAATTAAAACCCAAAAAAACTCCAAGAAACCAAGTGTGTTCTGCAAGTCTGTTCCTTGGCTTTCTTGCAAGACTATAATAAACTAACCCAACTTTCGTTTTCTGGGTTTTCAGACAGAGAGAAAATAAAAGCTATAGCTATGGCGGGAGGTGGTCGGAGAAGAAGAAGACTACATCTAAGCAGGATCTATTCATACACTTGTGGTAAATCAAGTTTCAAGGAAGATCATTCCAACATCGGAGGACCCGGTTTCTCCCGGGTCGTCTACTGTAACGAACCGGGTTCTCCGGCAGCTGAACGCCGGAACTACGTCGGAAATTACGTCCGTTCTACGAAATACACCGTCGCATCTTTCATCCCAAAGTCTCTCTTTGAGCAATTCCGTCGCGTCGCTAATTTCTATTTCCTCGTCACCGGAATCTTATCGTTGACTGATCTCTCTCCTTATGGAGCCGTTAGTGCTCTCTTACCTCTAGGCCTCGTCATCGCCGCCACAATGGTCAAAGAAGGTATCGAAGATTGGCGCCGGAAACAACAGGTCCGATCTTTTAAAAACCCATTACAAAATATTCTTAATTTCATTTTCAAAAAACTGACACTTTTCCGGAGATTAGTCTGAATTAGGATGAGATCTTAAAAACCTTACCTTTCCATTTTTACGAACCCAGAAAATTTTAAAATTTTACAAGCTCAAGCTTTCTACAGATGTAGTATGATTAGTCTGACTTCATAAAAAGATAACTTTTTCATAAAAGTATAGATTTTTCTTACTAATTGATAAAAAAAAGTATAATAAAGTTTTTTTATTTTTTGGGATATTTACAGGATATTGAGGTGAATAACAGAAAAGTGAAGGTACACGACGGAGAAGGAATATTCCGGGAAGAAGAATGGAGGAATCTGAGAGTAGGTGACATAGTGAGAGTTGAGAAAGACGAGTTTTTCCCGGCGGATCTCTTGCTCTTGTCATCGAGCTACGAGGATTCGATCTGTTACGTTGAGACAATGAATCTCGACGGCGAGACGAATCTGAAAGTGAAACAAGGGCTCGAAGCGACTTCTTCGCTGTTAAATGAAGATTCGGATTTCAAAGATTTCAAAGCTGTTGTTAGATGCGAAGATCCAAATGTGAATCTTTATATGTTCGTTGGAAGTTTAGAGCTGGAAGAAGAAAGGTTTCCATTGTCGATTCAACAGATTCTTCTCCGAGATTCTAAGCTCAGAAACACAGAGTATGTGTACGGAGCCGTCGTTTTCACTGGACATGACACAAAGGTAAACACTTTCTACCAGAATCTCTGCTCTGCTCTGTTTTCTTCACTAAAACAGAAACTAGTCTTAGATTTTAGTTTCTGAGAAAGCCCAAATGTTTTGGAAAACAGGTGATACAGAATTCAACTGATCCACCATCGAAAAGAAGCAGGATTGAGAGGAAAATGGACAAGATTATCTACTTAATGTTCGGTCTCGTCTTTCTAATGTCATTCGTTGGATCAATTATCTTCGGAGTTGAAACAAGAGAAGATAAACTTAGAAACGGTAGAACAGAGAGATGGTACTTGAAACCAGACGACGCTGTGATCTTCTTTGATCCAGAAAAAGCTCCTATGGCTGCAATCTACCACTTCTTCACCGCCGTTATGCTCTACAGTTACTTCATCCCTATATCGCTCTACGTTTCTATCGAGATCGTTAAGGTTCTTCAGAGCATTTTCATCAACAGAGACGTTCTTATGTACTACGAAGAGACCGATAAACCCGCGCAGGCACGGACTTCAAATTTAAACGAGGAGCTAGGTATGGTCGATACAATTCTATCTGATAAAACTGGGACTTTAACGTGCAACTCGATGGAGTTTATCAAGTGTTCTATAGCGGGTACCCCTTATGGACGCGGTATAACCGAGGTGGAGAGAGCTATGGCTATGAGAAGCGGAGGTTCGCCTTTGGTTAAGGAAGATTTGGATGTTGTTGTGGACCGGTTTGCTCCTAAGGTTAAAGGGTTTAACTTTGAGGATGAACGGATTATGTATGGAAATTGGGCGAGGCAGCCTCAGGCTGCCGTGTTGCAGAAGTTTTTCAGATTACTTGCCGTGTGTCACACGGCAATACCTGAAACAGATAAAGAAACCGGGAATGTCTCTTATGAAGCCGAGTCTCCAGATGAAGCTTCATTTGTGGTTGCAGCTCGAGAGTTTGGGTTCGAGTTCTTTAACAGAACACAAAATGGAATCTCGTTTCGCGAATTGGATCTTGTTTCTGGGGAAAAAGTTGAAAGGTTCGTTTTTTATCTAACTTCCTTTCAATATGAGGTGATTTCCGCAATTTCCCAAGCTGAGATCGTTCTCTATTATTGCAGGGTTTACAGGTTACTAAATGTTCTTGAGTTCAACAGCGCGAGGAAGAGGATGTCAGTTATTGTAAGAGACGATGAAGGGACGCTATTACTGCTGTCTAAAGGAGCTGACAAGTAAGCAATTTGAGACAGTGCAACTCACATTTGGTGGGACTTTTATTTTAAGATATATTATCTTAGTTTGAGTTTTCGTTTTCTGTATTCCTTTTAGTGTAATGTTCGAAAGACTTGCAAAGAATGGTCGTCAATTTGAGGCGAAAACCCGAGAACATGTAAACCAATATGCAGATGCAGGTCTAAGGACACTAATACTTGCATACCGCGAGGTTGATGAGAATGAGTACATAGAGTTCAACAAGAATTTCAATGAAGCTAAGGCTTCCGTGAGCGAGGATCGTGAAGCTTTAATAGACGAAATAACAGATCAAATGGAACGTGATCTTATTCTCCTTGGTGCTACTGCTGTTGAGGACAAACTTCAGAACGGGGTATGCCTTTAGTTGAAAGACTTTATAAAGTTACAAGATTTCTTTATAGTTAAGAGCCTTTGGAGTTAACGGGTTCTTCGATTGATGTCAGGTTCCGGAATGTATTGACAAGCTTGCTCAAGCTGGAATTAAGATTTGGGTTCTAACCGGAGACAAAATGGAAACGGCTATCAATATTGGGTATTGAATCTTCTTATGTTGAAAATAATGAATGTTCTTGTTCTTGTGTGTGTTTTCTTGGATGCTGAGTTCGAATCTTCTCTTTCAGGTTTGCTTGTAGTTTACTTAGACAAGAGATGAAGCAGATTATCATCAACCTTGAGACTCCACATATCAAATCCCTGGAGAAATCTGGAATCAAAGACGAAATCGAGTTAGCCTCGAGGGAAAGCGTCCTGAAGCAAATAGAAGAAGGAAAGGCCTTACTGGCTGCATCAGGCGCGAGCTCAGAAGCATTTGCTTTGATCATAGATGGGAAATCGCTAACTTACGCCCTCGAGGACGAAATCAAGAAAACATTTCTTGATCTTGCCACTGGTTGCGCCTCTGTGATTTGCTGTAGATCATCACCTAAACAAAAAGCATTGGTACAATCTTCAAATCTCTATGGCATGCATCTCTCATGTTTCTCACTATTTCTAATGTTTTGATTATAACCATAAGGGGTTCAATTTTCGAGTTATCTAGGTTACGCGATTGGTTAAGTCTGGAATTGGAAAAACAACCTTAGCGATCGGGGATGGAGCAAACGATGTAGGAATGCTTCAAGAAGCAGACATTGGTGTTGGAATAAGCGGAGTTGAAGGAATGCAAGCAGTGATGTCTAGCGATATCGCCATTGCTCAATTCCGATATCTAGAGCGTTTATTGTTAGTCCATGGTCATTGGTGTTACAGCAGAATCTCATCCATGGTAAAAAGATACAAACTTTTCTCTCTCTAGTTGCATCGATCTTATCTTACAGGGTTTTCTCGCCTTTTGCAGATATGTTACTTCTTCTACAAGAACATCACCTTCGGCGTCACGGTCTTCTTATATGAAGCTTACACTTCCTTCTCTGCACAACCTGCATACAACGACTGGTTCCTCTCTCTTTTCAACGTCTTCTTCTCTTCTCTCCCGGTCATTGCCCTAGGAGTCTTTGATCAAGACGTATCAGCTCGCTTCTGTTACAAGGTAGGTTTAGGGTTTACTGTAAAATTCTTAAAAGTATGAAAATTTCTTCAGCCCGTATGAGTTGCTCACCGTTTTTTTTTTTTTCTTGGCAGTTTCCATTGCTATACCAAGAAGGTGTGCAGAACATTCTCTTTAGCTGGAAAAGGATCATAGGATGGATGTTCAATGGATTCATAAGTGGACTCGCCATTTTCTTCCTTTGCAAGGAATCTTTTAAACACCAGCTATTTGACCCAAACGGTAAAACCACAGGCCGGGAAATCCTTGGAGGAACAATGTATACTTGCATCGTGTGGGTTGTCAATCTCCAAATGGTTTTATCACTAAGTTACTTCACTTGGGTTCAACACATTGTGATTTGGGGATCTATTGCCTTTTGGTACATCTTCCTCATGATCTATGGAGCTATGGCTCCAAGTTTCTCAACCGATGCTTACATGGTCTTCCTCGAAGCCCTAGCTCCTGCTCCTTCTTACTGGCTCACCACTCTCTTCGTGATGATCTTCGCATTGATCCCTTACTTCGTGTACAAGTCAGTGCAAATGAGGTTTTTCCCTAAATACCATCAAATGATTCAATGGATTCGGTACGAAGGTCACTCTAATGATCCTGAGTTCGTTGAGATGGTGAGGCAGAGATCGATTAGGCCCACCACCGTCGGATACACGGCGAGAAGAGCCGCTAGTGTACGGCGCTCCGCTAGGTTTCACGATCAGATCCATAAGGATCTTGTCGTTTTCTGAAGAGTAGAATTTGATTTTCTGTAAATATATAGAGAGAAAGTAGGGTTTCATTTAATACATTCCTTGCCGGAGAAGGCATATGTAGTTCATCTACACACACGAAAATATTTTTGTACATAATTTTTTTTAAGGAATGTTAATATCATTAAATGAGTTAAAGAAGTTTACGACATAGGTAACCTAAGAAAGGTAATCCCGCCAAAAGACAAGATGAACAATACAAAGCTTTACATACTTTAGGAAGAGTTTTATTTTAGCAAAAAGGCCATTAGATCTTCAAACTTTTTCTTTTTGCGACGCTTGGTGATTATGTTTCTAAACTCTCTGTCTAATTCCTTGAAAAGGACTTGAGGAGGAATGACAATCTGATTGTGTAGAATTGGTGTTTCGTTGTTCCGGAGTGAAAGGCCATGATGTTGGTGAAGTGGCTGGCTGTCTGGTGGATAGTTGTAGGCCGCAAGCCAGAGGGGTTTGGATCGTCAGGGATGTTTGGTGGCTGGCTGGCGGTTGTCCTGAAGGTTGTGGACCGCCATCCAGAGGCTCCTGGACCGCCAATATAATATTCTTTCTTTTGGTGCTAAATGCGTTCACGCTTGCGTTCGAGTCCCAAGATTAATTCGTGTTTATCAAGGCAACCTGAAATAGGGTTGAAGAGAAGAGAAGAATGTACAAATGCATTTTCTAAGACATCTATATGATACTTCCAAATTACGACTCGAAAAACATCTTAAAGCGATCTAAAAAGTTCTAAAACGCAAAGAAAACTCTTCTAAATTCTATGTTATACTATGCAAAATGTGTAAACATCAGGTATGTGTAACTATTTTTTTATATATACACGTATGTCCACTTTAAAATTTTAATATATCTGTTATTTCGATATTGTTTGTGATATTGTTTACACCGGCGAATTACATAATATTACAGAAAAATCCAAACATGATGGCTGAGATCGATGAATAAACAATTGGTTAGTTGTAAAAAAGATTGGAAGGTAGCTAATGCAGCGTTTCTATTTCCACATGAGCGCCCGCCAAATTAACACAAATAGTTGTCTCAGAGACACACATACTTTGGAAATATGAACATAAACTTATTAAAGTCTCCACGAGATGCTCCAGTTTAGACAATATTATTATTAGGGATAAATATTAGGTTATTTATTAGATAAATATACTTGTGATTTGTGATAAGTAGAGCTTCCAATATCTAAGGATGTGAGTCGGTAAAGTCTGTATATATGGAGATTGAGTTTCATTAATAAAGTCAAGCAATATCGATAACCAGTTTAATATGGTATCGGAGCAGGATCGTTCCTGATCTCTTCTCTTTTCTCTTTCAATTTTCTTTAAAACTTTCGGTCCTCTGTTTCTAAAGTCACGAAACAGAGCTTTTTTTTTTAAGTTTCAATGTCAGGAAGCTCGTCTTCTTCTTCTTCTGAGTTGATGTCTTCATCATCTGGTGAAAGAACATCAAGCTCGATGTCTACGTCTCCCTATACTCTGTATGCTTCCGATAATCTGGGTGCGTTGATAACCTCGGTACTCTTCAATGGTGAAAACTATAATGAATGGAGTTCTGAGATGTTCAATGCTCTCCGGGCAAAACAGAAAACTGGTTTTATTGATGGTTCTCTTACGCAACATGATCATGAGGATTGGGTTACGGTTAACTCCATGATAGTCGGCTGGTTGCGCACTGCCATCGAGCCCAAGGTACGTTCAACTGTTACATACATAACTGATGCTTGTTTCCTTTGGAAGGAGCTTAAGGAACGCTTCTCTGTTGGAAACAACGTTCGACAACATCAACTCAAAAGTCAATTGGCTTCTTGTCGGCAAAATGGAGATTCGGTCCTTATCTACTATGGCCGATTGTCTACTCTCTGGGAGGAACTCCAAGCCTACGAACCAGTGATACAATGCTCTTGTGGTGCTTCAGCAGAATACACTAAACAGAGAGACAAGGAGCGTATCCATCAGTTCGTTATGGGTCTTGATGACGCGCGCTTTGGCGGCCTTTGTACCAATATTATCGCCAATGATCCTCTGCCGTCGCTTGGCAAAACTTATGCCAAAATTGTTCGAGAGGAACAACGTTTACAGTCTTCTCGGGGCAAGGAACAGCAACAGGAAGCTCTTGGTCTGGTTGCTCATCGCGATCAAAACCCACCACCTGCGTCCTCTATTGGTAAACCAGAACAACAATGGTCTTTGCTTAATGCTCCTGTTGCAGGTCGCGGACATCTTCAGTGTAATCATTGTGGTCGTATGGGCCATGAGAGGAAGGATTGCTATTAACTCGTTGGCTTTCCAGAATGGTGGAATGATCAACCTCGCAATAGCCAAGGTCGTGGCCGCGGTCGTGGCTCTGGTTTTAATAACCAAGGCCGTGGTAGAGGTCAGGTCACCACTGCCTTTGCAACAAGCTCCAAGTCGTCTTCCTTTCCAGACTTTACACCTAAGCAGTGGCAAGCTGTTTCTAAGTTGATTCAAGAAAAAGCTAACGTCTCTGATAAACTCTCTGGTAAGACGGGTTTATGAGATATTATTCTTGACAAGGGAGCATCCATCATATGACCAGTGTGCTCTCTTTGCTCTCTGATATTGAGAGTACTCCCATTTGTTCGATAGGGTTTGTAGATGGCGGCAAAACAATATCTGTTAGGAAAGGAGTGCTCTCGGTCTCAGACAAAGTTTCTTTATCTAATGTCCTTTATGTTCCCGATCTCAATTGTACTTTGATTTCGGTTTCGAATTTGCTCAAACAAACTAATTGTGTTGCGCTTTTTACGGATACTTTATGTGTTTTGCAGGACCGTTTCACGAGGATTTTGATTGGAGCCGGTGAGAAGCGTGATGGAGTGTATTATTTTCGTGATGTAATGGCTGCTCGGATTCATAGGGTTGAAGCATCTTCGGATTTAGCTCTGTGGCACCAACGACTAGGACATTCTTCTGCTTCTGTGCTTTCGGCTTTACCTTTAGTATCTAGGAACTCAAAATCAGCTTGTCCTAATCCTTGTGATGTTTGTTTTAAGGCAAAGCAAACTCGAGAAGTTTTTTCGGAAAGTATTAATAAAACTCAAGAATGTTTTTCTTTGATACATTGCGATGTGTGGGGACCTTATCGCGTCCCGACCACTCATGGATCGGTCTACTTCTTGACCATTGTAGACGATTTTTCTCGAGCTGTTTGGACGTATCTTCTTCTCGAAAGTCTGAGGTTAAGGTGGTTCTCAAGAATTTCTTGACTTATGTGGAGAGACAATTTAATAAGCAAGTCAAAACAGTCCGAAGCGATAACGGTACCGAGTTTATGTGTTTAGCATCATTTTTTCGTGAGAAAGGCGTGATCCATCAAACGTCTTGTGTTTCTACTCTGCAGCAGAATGGTCGAGTTGAACTAAAACATCGCCATATTCTAAATGTTGCGAGAGCTCTCTTGTTTCAAGCCAATCTACCAATCAAGTTTTGGGGAGAAGCTATTTTAATGGCACCGTTTTTAATTAACAGAACACCATCTGCACTTCATCAAGGCAAATCTCCTTATGAGATACTCCATGGCACGGTTCCAGAGTATAATCAGCTTCGGGTTTTTGGCTGCGCTTGCTTTGTTCATCGACAAACTCGGACCAAGGACAAGTTTTCCGAGCGTAGTCGCTTATGTGTGTTCATGGGCTATCCGCTTGGTTAGAAGGGATGGCGTGTATATGATCTCGAGCGTGGTGAGTTCTTAATATCTCGTGACGTTGTGTTTCAAGAGATTGTGTTCCCATTCTCAGCTCTTCTGGTTCCATCTCCTCCGACGGTCTCCGCCATTGATGTTGATGATGACTGGCTGGTCTTTCCGACCTCCATTTCCGCTGACAGGGGGAGCCCATCTTCTCCACATTCAGACCAGGAATCACCTCTGGTTCAGTCCTCTGTTTCGCCGGTGCCTCAGTCTCCTGTACTGGTGTCTCCTGATGCTATTCCCGCCGCAATCTCATTAATTCCTGGCTCTGTCTCCTCACAGATCTCGTCTCAGCCACCTGTCACGCCGGAGATTGTAACAGCCACCACGGAAATTGCAGAACAGGTCATACCGCCAGCTGCATTTGATCTTGGTCGAGGAAAAAGACATAAAATCACCTCAGTTAAGCTGCATGATTACTTCACATATAATACAACATTACTTCAACACACTCCTCACGTCTCTGACCTCTTTGAATCATCTTCCTCGTCTCATGGTCCAGGTAATTCACTTTATCCATTAACACATTATGTTTCGGATGAGCAATTTTCTCCAGGACATAAGGCTTTCTTGGCGGCTATTACTTCCGAAACAGAGCCAAAACATTTTAAAGAGGCTGTCCGGTCTGCAGTCTGGAATAATGCTATGTCAGCTGAAGTAGTTTCTCTTGAAGGACAACATACGTGGGATATTACGGATCTTCCACCGAATAAAGTAGCGCTTGGCAGTCAATGGATTTTTAAAACAAAGTATAATTCTGACGGTACTATTGAAAGGTACAAGGCTCGTTTGGTTGTACAAGGAAATGATCAAGTTGAAGGCGAAGACTATAACGAGACCTTTGCACCAGTTGTTAAAATGACAACGATTCGTGCTTTGCTCCGACTAGTCGCAACACATAAGTGGGAAGTGTTTCAAATGGACGTCAATAATGCATTTCTCCATGGTGACTTGGAAGAGGAGGTTTACATGAAGCTTCCTCCTGGTTTTCGTCACACTCATCCTGGCAAGGTTTGTCGTCTCCGGAAATCTCTTTATGGACTTAAACAAGCTCCTCACTGTTGGTTCAAAAAGTTATCTGATGCTTTGTTGCGTTTTGGTTTCATTCAATCCTATTACGACTATTCTCTTTTTTCTTACTCGCGCAATGGCATGGAACTTCGCATATTGATCTATGTTGATGATCTTTTGATTACGGGAATGATGTCTACATGGTTCAAAAGTTCATAGCGTATTTGGGCCGTTGTTTCTCTATGAAGGATCTTGGCAAACTAAAATACTTTCTTGGTATTGAAGTTAGTCGAGGTCCTGAAGGATTTTATCTCTCTCAACGCAAGTACGCCTTGGATATTGTCGCAGACACTGGGAATCTTGGGAGCAAGTCTGCGTTAACTCCTCTTGAACAAAACCATCAACTTGCTCTCGACGATGGTCCGCTCATGACTACTCCGAAGATGTATCGTCGGCTCATAGGCAGGCTGATATACTTATGTCACACTCGCCCCGGAGCTCAGTTATTCGGTTCATGTACTCTCTCAGTTCATGCAGGTGCCGAGGGAAGCTCATTGGGAAGCAGCTCTTCGAGTTGTCAGGTTTTTGAAAGGGTCACCTGGTCAAGGTATTTTGCTAAGTTCTTATGCAGATCTAACTCTTTCGGTGTATTGTGACTCGGATTGGGCAGCTTGTCCTTTAACAAGACGCTCACTCAGTGCTTATGTTGTCATTCTCGGTGGCTCTCCCATTTCTTGGAAAACAAAGAAGCAGCGCACCGTGTCTCATTCTTCCGCGGAAGCCGAGTATAGGTCCATGGCTGCGGCTCTCCGGGAAACAAAATGGATCCGTAGCCTGCTGCAGGGATTAGGTGTGCCTCAAACAACTCCAGCTCGATTCTTTTGTGATAGTAAGGCGGCTTTACATATTGCAGCTAATCCGGTGTTTCACGAACGCACGAAACACATTGAGTCTGACTGTCACTCGGTTCGTGATGCTGTGAATGATGGTATCATTGTCACTCAACACATTCGTACCACAGACCAACTTGCTGATCTTCTTACTAAAGCTCTCGGACGCGTTCAATTAATGCATTTGCTTTCGCAGTTTGGCATACATAATCTCCACGCTTCCGCGTGAGGAGGAGTATTAGGGATAAATACTAGATTATTTATTAGATAAATATACTTGTGATTTGTGATAAGTAGAGCTTCCGATATCTAAGGATGTGAGTCGGTAAAATTTGTATATATGGAGATTGAGTTTCATTAATAAAGTCAAGCAATATCGATAACCAGTTTAACAATTATAATTACTACCCAATTACGATGGTAACCATTTATCTATTGGCTAAGATAGGCGCGAAGATTTTGAAATCAATATTTAAATATACATAATAACTTTAGAGCTCATTAGTTCTGACAACATAAAGTATAATAAAAGATTAACGTTGTTGGAGAATATAAAATTTCTTGTAATTATTTTTTATATTTTGTATATGTTTTATATTTCATATGTTTCAAAATATAAAATATTTTAAAAGTTAATTTTTATTTTAAAATATTAGATATTCTTATATTTTGAATAAATTTAATATGTATCGAATGGGACTATTGATATTTTGCTAATTTTTATAATTGGATATTAAATGTATATATTAAATGATGGATTTTTTTTCGAAAACTCTATTGATTAATATGCGTGATTTTAGTTAAAACATCATATCTTTTGAAACATGCGAGTACTTTTTATATATTCTTGCTATGTTTATTTATAAATGAATTGCCATTTATGTTCTCAAATTTAACTTAAAGTATAATAAGAGTGTATTGCTTTTTTAAATAAAATTTGAGTGTATTTCTATCATTCACTTATTGCTTGATTGTAAGAACTTTTAGAAGAGTTATTTTATTACCAATCAAATTTGTTAATAGAGAGCATTTGAATGCAAATGCTCTTTATTCTATGCTTTGCAAAGTATTAAGCTCTAAAATATTTAAAACCTAAAACAATAAATTTATTTTATTTTATTAAATAAAAATAACGTATTTTATAAAATTATAAACATACAATTTATAGTTGCAAAAAATATACATTTTATAAGCGATATGGTAAAAATAAATTTTTAAATAACAATTAAATAAATAAATATTTTATCGGATTATCAAAAATATATGTTAAACAACTAAATATTAGAATAAGTTAATAAAATGATTTTATTCCTAAAATCATTCTATATATATATATATATATATTATATGAGAAGTCGTTTGCTTATGTGGTGAGCTCACAGAATTTGTTGGTGACGTGACACAATTTTGAAGCTCGCCCATATATATTATATGAGTAGTCGTTTGGTTACGTGGCGAGCTCACAGAATTTGTTGGTGACGTGACAAAATTCTGGAGCTCGCCATTTTTCTAATTAAAAATTCGTTTATTGAGTTTTCGCTTACGTGTCATATCCTCAGATGTAATTACACCTGCGTGAAATTCATAATTTTTTTTTCCAAAAATAAAAATAAAATCTCGTGTTAAAAACTTAACCAAGTTAAAAAGTTAAAACAAAATTCTGTCACGTCTTTTCTCCAAAACTAGCGATCAAGCAGACGAATTCTTGGCCCTATAACATACTCCTTCGCGGCGGCTTCGATCGCCGTCCTTTTCTATTTCTTTCTCGTTTTCGTTTGTGTCAGTCTATGTTGTGTCAATAAGCATGATTTCGTTGAAATCGTTGTTGACGTGTGATCAAATCAAGCGACATGTCTTCTCGTCACACGATCTCTCCTCTTCATGTTGCAAACGAGCGTTGTTTTCATCAAAGGCCAAACCTTTTTCGTTTATCTATTGGTTCATCGGGAGATTACGGTGTTTAGGTTGTATATATGACGAGTTCATCTCCTCCCTAATCGATGAGTCTATTGTCTCCTTAATTGTTGAGTGCTATCTTCCGACAAACAAAACTCGGCGGTTCTGCATTGTCGGTGTGTTTCCGTGGCTTGTTAGGCACGACAGTTTATTCCCTCCCGAGAATTCTTCGAGAGGATTACGAGTTCTATGGAACAGAAAAAGAATCTTAAACCGCCTTGGCCGTGGGGAAAACTGGGGATGATATGTCCGTTTGACAACCCGAAATGGATGATGGTGACTCTACTACTTCAGCGAGATGTGTTTTGGTTTTACTTGGTGTATACTGCCGTGAACATAATTCTGAGTTATTTGTTCATCATGTACATGGAATTAGTAATTCAAACACTATACTATGTTATGAGGACAAAAAGGGGAAAATGGTTTGTTTATGTTAAGACATGGAGTGGAAGATGGACTTTGATGATTATCGATGTCAATAGAGGGACTTATTTATGTTACAGATAGGAACTACAACAGAGCATATTATCTCCTGGTGCGGGAGTGTATGGGATTGGCAGCGATCTAACAGATGGATCACGCCCAATGATCTATTAAGTGGTAAAAGGAGATGGATCACAATAGATGACAGCCGAACACAAGATTATATGAGACCGAGAATAAAGATGGATAAAGTTAGCAAATCAGTCTATCCTGCAAAAAAGTTAGGAAGCATCGTGTTATTACTTTTTTGTTATCATGTTCTGTTTAAAAATGTATTTGGTGTATGTTTCGATTCTTGTAATCTGTTAAACCTTTTTTGATATTAATAAAGATAAGATGTTAAAAATATATAAAAAAAATCTCGTGTTAGTTGTTTGTTATTATTATTGTCTTTGTTTTTACTCTTTTATCACTGGTGGAACAAAGAGAAAATCGTCTTAACGTATGAGGAGATTGTAAGATTTTAGAGAATATAGAGATTATAATAGAAAGAACACTTAAAAAAATGAAGATTCAAGATGGATTAAAGTCCATCTTGTTTTGTAGAATTGAAATGCTAAGAGAAGAATGAGAAAAAACTTTTAAAATTCAAATTTCAATTGACAGATACTCAAACTATTATTTCCAACGGATATATAGTCAGATTATAGACAGCCAGACTATTTCTGTAGCCGGACTATTTATGTAGATGGACCATTTCCATTGACAGACTATTTCTGTCTCATAGAGTTATCCATATTGATCAATACTCTCCCTCAAGCTTAGACTTTGGAATCACCCAAAAAGACTAAGCTTGGAAGAGAACCTATTAGTATCACCTCATTAAAAACCTCAATATGGAAAACCACGTGGGACAAAACCACAATGAGGGAAAAAGAGTATGACACTAATAAGTTAGAGGACATTTGATCATGGAAGAGTCAAGTCCACAAATCCAAGTTTTTCACAAATGTGATTGGGAATCTTGATACTTACGACCTTGGTGAAGATATTCGCGAGCTGATCATCACTTTTTGTGTAGCACGGAAGAATTACCTCTTCTTCTATCTTCTCTCGAACCTTGTGCCAATCTATCTCGATGTGTTTAGTCCTCTCATGGAACACCGAGTTAGAGGCTATGTGAATTGCTACTTGGTTGTCACAATGCATAGTGATAGGATGATCTTGTTTGATTCTAAAGTCTTCAAGAAGAGTCTTAAGCCAAGTCAATTCATTGGTGAGCTTTCTCATTGCTCTATATTCCGCTTCAGCACTTGAACATGAAACAACCTTTTACTTCTTTGTCTTCCAAGTGACTAAGTTTCCACCAATGAGAGTGAAAAACCCGTAGTAGACATTCTATCCATCCTACCTCTTGCCTAATCCGCATGACAATAGCCAACAATTTTAGTATTTCCATTCTTTTCCATCCAAATGCCTTGATCCGGAGACCCTTTTATATACCTTAAGATCCTCTTTATCATGTTCCAATGATAAACCATGGGTTTCTTCATATGTTGGCTAGCTTAATTAACCGCAAAGCACAAATTCGGCTGAGTGAGAGTGAGGTAGATAAGTTTACCAACAATCCGTCTATAACTTCCTACATCCGCAAACTTCTCCTTATTGTTCTCCCCCTTGCCATTGACCTTGTAGCCATCTTCAAGAGGTGTCTTTGCCGCCGTAGAACCAAGTTTACCCGTTTCTTCCAAGAGATCAAGAGCATACTTTCTTTGAGAAAGGAAGAACCCATCATCAGACCTATACACTTAAAAACCAAGGAAATACTTCAATTCTCCAAAATCCTTGATGTCAAAAGCTTCCTTCAACAGTCCTTTAGCCGCTTGGATACCTTCTTGATCATCTCCACTCAAGATTAGATTGTCAACATAAACCAAGATCACTACTAGACCTTTAGATGTCTTGAGTGTGAACAATGTATTATCCGAGTGAGACCTCTTGAATCCATTATCCATAAAAGTCGAACTCAACTTATGATACCAAGCCCTTGGAGATTGCTTCAAACCATATATAGCCTTTCTTAATCTAAGAGCTTGTCTGGATTTACAGTGATCTTCAAGACCGAGATTTGGAACCATATACACTTCTTCCTTGAGCTCTCCTTGAAGAAATGCATTCTTTACATCCATTTTCCATAAGTCCCAAGAGAGATTAGTAGCTAAAGATAACACAACCCTTACGGTGTTGATTTTAGCTACGAGAGCAAATGTCTCCTTGTAATCTTCTCCATAAGTTTGAGAGAATCCCCTTGCAACCAAGTGAGCTTAATACCTTTCAATGTCCCCATTACTCTTGTATTTAATGGTGAACACCCATTTAGATGTAACCGCTTTCTTTCCTTTAGGGAGATCCTCAACATCCCAAGTATTGGTTTCTTTCCATTGCTCCTCTTTCATCTCCAACCGCATCTACCCAAACCTTCTTGTCTTTAGCTTCCTCATAACTGCTAGGAATATGATTTTCCTCAATCTTCACAAGAAACGCTTGATGAGCTTCCGGAAAAAGGTCAATGGAACACACACTTTGTATAGGGTGAGCAACCGCTTGACTATTGTAGTGTTCTCCCAATTTTCTTGGTCTGAATTTGAGCCTAGTACCCCTTCTCAAAGGCTGAACCAGTGCAACTTCTTCCTCTTCAACCGTACCCTCTTCCTCTTCTTGGATTTGCCCCTCTTGATCCACTAAACCTTATTGGCTTGAATCTTGAAATGGCTCTTCCTCTTGAGCTTGAGGCGGTTCATAAGCTGCTGCGTTTTGTTATTCCTTTTGATTACCTCCATTATCATCTTGATTTGATGGAGCATCATCTTGTCTTGAATCTTTGAACGTGTCGTTACATAAATGATTCAATAAAAACCGCAAACTATTAGCCAAATCCGATGGCTTTACCAACTCCTCTAGACCCTCTCTTTCCTTCTTGTCATAATACCTTTGATCTTCAATAAACCTCACATCTCTAGACACAAAAGTCTTGTTTGTTGAAGGATCATGACATTTGTACCCATTTTGGGCCGTTGAGTATCCAAGAAAGATGCACCTAATGCTCTTAGCTTCCAACTTGTTCTTTTGTTCACCTGGAATACACACAAAGCACACACACCCAAACACTTGTAGGTGATCAATAGAAGGTTTAGTTTGGTTTAGTACCTCAAATGGAGAAGAGTCTTGTAAGACTCTTGTTAGAATTCGGTTAACAAGATAACATGAAGCTAAGACCGCATCTCCCCAAAACCTCGTTGGAACGTTAGCTTGGAACATCATAGCTCTTGCTACTTCTATAAGGTGTCAGTTCTTTCTTTCGGCCACTCCATTTTGTGTGGTGTGTGAGAACAACTCGTTTGCTGTAATATTCCATGCTTGTTAAGATGATCTTTGAACCTTTGGCTTGTGTATTTCCCACCATTATCAGATCTAAACACTTTAATCTTAGCACTGAACTGATTAGTAACATAGTTATGGAAATTCACAAATGCTTCATAAACTCTATCTTTGGATGGAAGCAAAGTAACCCACACATACTTAGATTTTTCATCTATAAATGTCACGATATACAAGGTGAAGTCCAAACATCAGAATGCACTAAGTTAAAGTAATGCTCATAGATAGTAGATGACTTTGGAAATACAACTCTACAAGGTTTGCCAAGAATACATGCTTCACAAGTCGAATGATCAAATGAGACATTAGGTAACATCAAATTTAAAGCACGAGAGTGAGGGTGACCTAATCTAGCATGCCGCAATACACTTTTATTAGAAGAAAGACAAGATTTAAATGCTATGAAATCTGAATGACTTGAAGATGCATTGTTGAGGACATAAAGTTCATCCTCACTTCCTCCTTTGCCCAAGATTCTACCATTCTCAATATCCTGAAACTTAACATCATTAAGACTAAAGATAACATTGCAATTAAGATCATTAGTTTCTCTTTTAACGGAAACTAAGTTGGATTTGAACTTAGAAATGTAGAAAGCATCACTCTTTTTGTTAAATAGATTCAATTTGCCGGTTCCTTCTATGGTGATCCCATTTCCATCGGCTATCTTAACCTTCCTACATTCTTATGATCTAAGTTCTCCAAAAACTTAACATTTCTAATCATATGATGAGAAGCACCCGAATCAACAACAAGCTTATGATCAATATTTGCATTTAAATTAGATGTTAAGTAAGAGATACCGAGCTTAAAGGCATAGGCCTTGATGAGAGCCTCCATTTCATTATTGTTTACATACTCCATTAAAACATGTAAGGCCAATTCATTCTCTTGGTTTGAGCTCTTGGCTTGATCTCTTTCTTGAGCAAAGTTGGCGGCTTTAGGCTCCTTTTGATCCTTGAATTTTGTCGGCTTCAAGTGAGGATAAAGTGTCCAAATTTCTCCTTAGAGTGGTCTTTCTTGTGACAATATTCACACATGATGTACCGTCTATCCTCTTGCTTGAATACACCCTTGTTTGCCTTCATTAGCTCATTCTTTCCACCAAACAATCTGATTGATCCTTCTTCCTTTTGAACTCTTGAATATACTTCTTCAAAGCTTGAGAGCTTAGACTCTCTTAGAATAGCCTTGAGACATCATTATAGCTTGAGTTCAAATTGAGAAGCAATCCGAAAGTCTTATCTTGCTCTCTTCTTTCATTTAGTATCTTAGGATCTAAGGAGCTTGGCTTCAAAGCATCAAGCTCACTCCACAAAAGTTGGAACTTCCCAAGATACTTCTTGAAGTCTAAATCGTCTTAATTTAGCTCACTAATAGCCTTTTAACTTCATAGATTCGGCTAAGGTTGGACACATCACCATAAAATCTTTTAAGAGTACCCCAAAGAGTCTTAGCAGTTTCACAATAAGAGCAAGCTTCTAGGATGGATGGTTCCAAACTGTTTTGAAGAAATCTGAGCACAAGCTGATCTTCTTGAAACTATTTTGCATCCTCCTTCTTAGTCTCTTCATCCTTCTTGCCCTCATCCGAATCCTCTTCATCATCTACACTCCTTTCTTCTAAAATGTGTTGCCAAAGCCCCTTTCCACAAATAGAAGTCTTGATGGTCCTTGACCAAAGAGTGTAGTTAGATCCCTTGAGAATCACCAAAATAACAGTTGGCTTGAGACTAGAAACGCCTTGAATCATGTCTTCCATGATAAAGTTTCAATCTTTTAGAGCGAAAACCGTAGAAAAGCTAAGAACTTTGAGAAAGGATGAACTTTTGAGCTCTTTAAACTTGAGAATGGATCTTCTTAATAGAGGAATGAGAAAGGAAATCCAAAATCTTTGAAGTTTTGTAACTAAACGCTCTGATACTATGTAAGATTTTAGAGAATATAGAGATTAGAATAGAAAGAACACTTGAAAAAGATGAAGATTCAAGATGGATTAAAGTCCATCTTTTTTGTAGAATTACAATGCTAAGAGAAGAATGAGAGAAAACTTTCTTTTTTAAAAAATTTCAAATTCAAAATTCAAATTCCAACGGACAGATAGTCAGACTATTATTTCCAATGGATATATAGTCAGATTATAGACAATCAGACTATTTCTGTTGCCGAACTATTTATGTAGACGGACCATTTCCGTAGACAGACTATTTCTGTCTTATAGAATTATCCATATTGAGCAATAAAGATCCCTTTGCTTTCTACCGAAACCCCAATGTTCTTCTCCTCTTTAACTTGGTTGTTCTTTTGTAGAGAATGCTACTTTGAAGAGGAAAGGAAAGTGAACAAGACAATGGGGGTAAGGGAGACTTTTGGGAAGTCTTTGAAGACATGGAAGTCATGGGTCTTAGAGAGACTTGATCCAGACAAGAGTTATGTCTTCAGAAGCTACTCTCCAATACACTACAGGTCAGGAACAATCAGAAAATTAAGTAGTTATAGCCTCTTGAGAGACTAAATTAACGATCCTCGGTTGTTTACAGAAATGAGACATGGAAGTTGGGTGGCCTTTGTGATGAAGAGAAGGAGCCCGAGAACGATAAAAGGAAGATGGAACCTGATACGATGCACAATAGATATATCTATGAAGTAATTGAATAAATGAGATATCGACATAGTAAGGTTGTGTTTTTGAACATTACGTGTCTAACAGAGTTTAGGAAAGATTGCTTGATACACAAGGTTGAACAAGTGTCTGTCCCAAAGCTCATTATCCTCCAGAGCAAGTGTTGTAATTGTGTCTGGACCTCCAAGGTGCAAGAGAGGGAAAGGTGACCAAAAGGCTATAGCTCATGGTTCTCGGAATGTTTGTTTAATTTAGTTTGTTCTTCTTGACTGTCGGAGATTTTTCCAATAACGTAATCAGCTGCTCAATCAGCAAGAAGATAAGCTAACCATAACAAGGATGAGTTTCTCTGATCTGCATTTATGGCTCGGAGTAAAGAATATGAGGATTGTTTGGAGGAAGAGACTTAATTAGTATTATGACTCCACGAATGTTCCATTTGTCCCAGAGTCTCTTCACATGTGGTGGAATCATCTCACCCATATTGTCTTTTTTGGAACAGTGGAAACAAAGAGTAGTTAGTAAAATTGAAGCGAGAACCCAAACTTGATTTGGAAGGACACAATGGACATTTGTTTAAAGTAGTAACATGTGGAAGAGTTTAAAGGTTAGTGAAGTTTTACGTTTTCCTTTGTTTCTATGGGGTTTTTAAATAGAAATAAAGACTCATCAAGTGTTACTGTTACACTAGACGTTTTATACCTAGCCTATAATATAAGGGAAAATGAGAAAAATAGGACATTCTCAAATTGGATTTGTCCCTTTAGGATTTTGAGTCATATTTTTGTCACACTAGTATTTTATTTTTGTAAAATCCGATTTTGCCCCTAGATTTATGAAATTATGATTTAATTAAAATGTTTTTTTTATATTTATTTTATTTTAAAAAAATAAAAATAAAAAAAACAAAACCAAAAAAGCGTTTAACAAAGATTTCTTCTTCTTTCTCTTTCGACAAAACACTTAACCTAAAAAAGTTTCCTCCCATCGCCGTCGGCGATAAAAATCTTCCACACACTATGCCTTCTTCTTCTTCTTCTTCTTCTTCTTCTTCTTCTTCTTCTTCTTCTTCTTCTTCTTCTTCTTCTTCTTCTTCTTCTTCTTCTTCTTCTTCTTCT
>OVAN01003108.1:0-20972 GCA_900406275.1 Anastatica hierochuntica
GATGTTCGTTGTTGGAGTAGTTTCAATGGTGTCGCCGGCGTTGTCGCCTTCACGAGCTGGTTGGTTGTGTTGTTCGTCAGTGTTCATGACTGATTTGTGAATTAGCGTGAAAGATATCGTGTGTCCCCTCCTTCTAGCGCCAAACTGTGGGAACCGAAATTCACACTGTCAATGTTATGTGGTTCACGGATTCTCTGTGGCCAAAAAGCGACAAGATCAGTCGATGAATTCGAGAAATTAGGTTAAANCAAAACTAAACTACGAAGACAATAAGATTGAAATCGTGAGTAAATTAGATACAAAAACAGACTACGATATTGAAGTAAATAAGATTCAAACTACGAAACGAACATGTGACAGGAAGGAATCAATACGAGACAGATTGCGAAGCGAGATGCATATAACAACGATAAGTAACATGATTTGGATAAGTAAAACGTAAGTGAAGAAAAATACGAATACGGAAGTAAATCATAGATCTAAACAGAATCATAAACGAAGAACAATATGAAAGTAAAAGAAGAACAACTCGTCAAACACAGTTAACGAAGAAAGTAAAGAGGGATCTTATTCTAATTCGGGGTCTGAGCGTGCGCCACTAGTGTTTAAGCTGTGGCCGCAAGATCTGCTGGCGAAGAATCCCTAGAACTACAGCGTAGACTCTTTACCTAGTTGATACGCAGCTCGCTAACGAATACAGAGATAAGAAACCCTAGTTTTTTCTAAGTGTTTTACAATGACGAGAAGTCTCCTATCAACCACCATCCTTGCACCCTTTATATAGATCTTCGTCGGCTGGGCTCGTTTCCTTTTCTGTCCTCGATTCGTGCTTATCCCTTCGTGGAAATATTCCTTTTCCTTTATTCGCATATATCCTTTTTCGAGATCTTTTCTTATCCTTTTGACTTTGACTTTAATCGCGAAACCCTAACTAAACCGTCATTGAAAATGGGCCGATTCTCATCTAGAATCGTAAGTGGACTTATCATCGCGGTTTGTGCCCTTTCGGGCCGTTTCGCGACTAAGAGACTTTTACGATTCCTTTCGGAGAAGTCATTCTTCATATGGCTTCACAATGATAGTTTCGTGGAATGATAGGATCAATCGTACATTTTAGATTCTTCCGGTGCTCAAGTTAACGTCATCATTTTATACGATCGATACGAAATCCTACGGAAAGGATGAATCCTCACGATTGTCATTACGACGGTTTGACGAGAATACCAATCGAGACGAAATGAGAGATGATCGAATGACGATTCGAAGGAGATGATGATTGGATAAGAGGTGGTTTGGTTCACGAGTAACGGCCAAACGTTGTCCGGGTCTTAGCGTCAACGGATGTCAAGANGGCATTGGCTTGACATCAATTGGCGCCAAGACATGCCATCTGTCTTGATGCCAATTGGCGTCAAGACCAAGCCTTGGTCTTGACGTCAATTGGCGCCAAGACAGGCCATCTGTCTTAAAGCCAATTGGCGCCAAGACAGACACTCTGTTTTGGCGCCAATTGACGTCAAGAAAACCCTTCCGTCTTGGCGTCAATTGGTGCCAAGACCGTTCCCCGATCTTAGACGTCAATCGGTGCCTAGAGTTTCTTCCGAAACGATGCGGTTTTCAAATGATCACGGAGGTTTCGTATCGTACCGAAGTTTGTATTGCGAGATCTTCCATAGATCGTGGACGTTAACTTTAGCAGTCGGGTGCTTTAGTTGTTTGCAGACAGATAGACTTTGTGTGAGATCGGTCACGATTGACTATACTCGTAGCCTTGAAACTTGTTCAAGAAGAGATGGTTAGGATGATAAGACTCCCGAAGCTTGAGGATATTCTTGCGATTCTTGTTTCCATAGGAGGAAACAACGTCTCCGTAGTCCTATTTAGGCGTCGATTTTGTCGTGACCGTTTTTGACCCCAACATCCGTCACCTGATGTTGTCTGGACCTCTTTCATAGACGAAACCTGACTCGAGCATTCAACTTCCTTTCTCCAGACTCATCTTATAACGAGTCTTTGTAAAATGATCTAAGCCCGAAAACCCTATAGGTTCCTATCAAAGACCTGAACCTGAAACTGTAATGGTCCTCTAGCAGATGGGCCGAATCCAGGCCCAACAGTTGTCCTCAATACTTTGAAAGGAAACACTTGTCATTTCAAGTGCTCAACCTAACTGCTTCTGATTCGGACATTATCTGCTAAGCCATGGATAGCTGCGTATCTTTCATGGAGATAACACTAATTCAAATCAACAGTCGAGATTATTTTTTGCCAAATCAAGGGCTCAGATCAGAGGGACATCGAAGAGAGTCCTCCGACGTTCAAGACACGATTTGATTTAAAAGTTGCCATCATTAACTACAATTACCCATTATCCCACATCTCCACGCTGATCTCAAGGTAACTTCTTCTTCTATCTTTCCTTTTTTTTATTTGTTGGTTTAAGTGATTGATTAGGTAGTGACTGTTCCTCTATCTCCTTCCTTCAAACTTCCACTTCTGTTATCAGCTCCTAGGTTACGAATTCGTTAGGGTAAGATTTCAAAATTCTCAATCCCTCTTTTCCTTGCTTCTTTTTGACACTCTCGTATCCTTAATGGATCAACAAAAAGAAGGCTCCGGTGAATCCAGAGTTCCCCTTACGGGACCGGAGATTATGAAGATCAAGCAAGAAATCGGTGAGCAAATGTAAAAGAAGAAAGATAAGAAGGCCAAGGAGGAGGTGAACCCTTCAAGAGTCTCCATGCGTCCCAAAAAGGGGGGAAGGTTCTAAGAAAGCTGGAGCTTCTTCTTTTGGACCTCACCAGCCCTCCATTCTTAAAGAGAAGGAGGTTTGTACTCTAATGGTTGAGGTCTGGGCACCAAAAGAGCTCGCGAGGGCATGCACAGCCGACGAAACTCCCGAGAATGTTCCAGAAGGCTGGTTCTCTATTCATGAGAAGTATATCTCTAAGTGTCACCTTAGGTTCCCCCTTCCGTCTTTTCTCTTAGTTCTCTTGGATCACTGTCATCTTTTCCTTCATCAACTTTGCCCTTCTGTCATTCGATTAGTTCAGGGTTTCATCGTTAGATCAAGAGAAGAAGGTATCGACCTTCAATTCTCCCACCTGATGAGTCTCTATACAATTAAGGAGATCCCTCCAACCAAAGGAGCTGGCAGAAATTATTATCTCCCTGCTCGTCAGGGCCATAGCGTCTTTAAGTTTTCTATCAATGATGAAGATTGGATAAAGAAGTTCTTCTTTGTTAAGGTTGACCCATCCACGGTTCCACTTGGTCGGGACCTCAAAAACTCTTGGTTTGACGTCTTTGGTTAGGAGCTCTAAAGGATAGCGTTTTTTCATTGCTTTCAGTAGTTGATCACTAACTAATTTCATTGGTTTTGCAGGTATTCCCGATCCTCCAAAACTATCCGGCAAACTAGCAAGAGCCTTAGTCAAAAGGCTGAACCAGAACCCCGCTTACTGGGTTTCCTATACCACTACGAGGATTGGAAGCGCTAGGTTCCCGGATGTTTACCAAGTCCAGTTTCCTGTTCCAGTCCCTATTGAACAGCTTGAAGGTACTTGGTTTTTGTGTTTGGTTCCGAACTCCTGCTGTTAATCTCTTTATCTATTTCATTAATTGTTTTCCTTTTCTTAACAATTTCCGACGATAACACCGTTGTTAGCGTTTCTACGATAGGTAGCATATCTGAAACCGAAAGAAAGCAAACAATGCCTCTTCAACCCTCATTTCGTGCCAAAGGTAAGCAGGTCAAGCCCGTTGGTCGGTCTTAGTCTCGTGGGAGTGAGAAAACCTTAGGTGGTTCCTTCATTGGTTCTCTTCAAGAGGTCCTTGATGACGAGACCTCGAATGTTGTGAAGTTAGTGATCATATCACCATCATCCTCGAGGTTTCGCAATTACGAGAGAAAGCTCAGGAACCTGAATTGCAGGCGATGGACATGAGTCCTCCCCAAATGCGAGATCGTCAGGACTTAGAGAATCCTCCAAGTAAGAGACCCAGACCTGATCATGGAGAAAAAGCGTCGAGGTCTTTATCCTCCTCATACATAGGAGGTACCGTAGGCTGGTCCTTTTCTCACTCGAAACTTGGATCGGTTTTGGAGGATGCTTGGGGATTAGGTCTGTTGATGCGTCATATGAAGAGAACTTGATGCTCCCTTCCTATAATCAACAATCTGACTAACTAAGAGGAGTATATCGACATTACTTACTTCCTGGGTCAGCTACGAATTATTAACTCTTCTGGTTCTTATTTTTACTTTAAGTTATTTTCGTTGTTGACTAGTTATGACTTAACCAGCTAGCGATAGCTATCAACAGAGCTAAACTGAAACTTGAGGATACGGTCAGAGGTTCCCCAGATGCTAGGGAACTTGATGAAGTGAGGAACCTGTTCAAAGTCACTAAAGAGGAGCTGGATTTTGCTAAGTCTCGGGTTTCCAAGATCCAGGCTGAGGTTGAGAGTCTTAGCTCTCAGATAATGATGCTAAATGGGAAGGAACAAGATCTATCTCTTGACCTTGAGATAAAAGGTAGGAGGATCAATTCATTGGAGAATGCAAAGAAGATTGCTGATCATCAGGTGAGGGAACTAATTTCAGCTGCCAAAGATGCCCAAGCCAACAAGGAGGCTGAAGTCAAGCTGGCGGTTTGGCCTTGGAAAAAAGAGGTAGCAGAAGCCTATCACAAGGATCTGGCAACTGTTAAGGAGAAGTTTGTTAAGAAGAAATAAGAGGTTTCTCTTCAAATTTATGTGAAAGAGCTTCAAGCTAACACTGATCATCTCAAGTCTATGATGGACAATGAGATTAGGAGTGCATAGGAAGAATACAGTTGCTGATGGCTTTGCTCACTGAGGCTACCTCTGCGTATGAGAAGGCTCAAGTTTCTGACTTTTCCTTGGGCAAGCTTTCGCTTCCCCAGATTTCTAAGAGCTCAGGTACTTTCGAGATCAACTTTTTCAATCCATCCTTTTCTGGTGAGTTCGATAGCATCGAGACCATGAATGTATTTTAGGTATAGGTGTGATACACTTCTTTTATAGAGGTTGGAGTCGATTATGCAATACCTGGCACTTAATGCTTTGAGTTTCCGAGCCTCCCACTTGTGAGGGGGGGGGCTATACCCTCCCTGATGTATTGCATAATTGGAATCCTCCAATATTCTCTTTCAAGAACTCTAACGTGGAGAGATATCGGGGGATCTTGTGTTGGTTCATCCAAAGGTTCTGGGTCACTGTCGGGTTGTTCATGATTTTGGGTCGTGCCCCCGGAGGTATTCTGAGAACCAGGCTGCAGAGAGTCTATGTTTTCAGTAATACCTTATAAATTGGCAGTTGATCCTAGCGCCTGGATCATGCCCCCAGAGGTGTCTCGAGAAACACGTTCCAGAGGTCCAGTGTTCTCAGAGATATTTGTTGCGCATATGCTGAAACCTGGAGTCTGGATAGTGCCCCCAGAGCTATGCTTTTTGAAATTGCGGTTTCGGGTTTTTTGGAACCAAAACATGGTAAGAACGTGAGTAGGGGGCTTGTCCCAGGTAGTTGTGGTAGCTACAACCAGAGGTTGGAAGTTATCCTGTTGTTCTCCAGAATTGTTTTTGATTTCAGCTTTTGTAGTTATGTCGATGCTAGGTTTATCTATGCCTTCGACTGGTATAATTCGTTTGACAATGGGATCAGAAGTGGAGGCTAATGCTGCTAAAGAATCGGCGGAGGAGTTTTCTCCGTGGGGGATTCTCGTTAGCTCGAATTTATCGAACTTTTGGTATGGTTTTGGACGACCTTGAGGTATGCCCCCATTCTTTCGTCCCTTGTCTCATATTCTCCTTGAAACTGGCTAGTTACTAGCTGGGAATCGCTTTAAGCGTTAAGCTCTCGAATCACGAGACTTGTTGCCAATTTCAAGCCTGCGATTAGTGCTTCGTACTTAGCTTCATTGTTTGAAGCATTGAAGCCAAGTCTGTAAGAATGTTCGATTATTTTGCCAGTTGAGGAGGTTAATCTTAGGCCAACTCCGGGGCCTTGTCTTGAGGAGGCTCCATCGATATGGAGAGACCATTTATGCGCTATCGACTTTGCATCAAGGTTTTCAGAGGCAAGCTCTATAACAAAGTCAACAAGGACTTGAGCTTTGGCCGCTATTCGAGGTCTATATTCTATATCATATTCGCTAAGCTCGATGGCCCATTTAGTCAAACGTCCAGATTGGTTAGGACTATGTAAAATCGTGCGTAATGGTTGTGAGGTCATTACGACGATTGAATGCGATTGAAAATATGGTATGAGCTTTCTGGTTGCTGTTATGACTGCCAAAGCTAATTTCTCCATAGCAGGGTACCTTGTTTCTGCTTCTATTAGACTTTTTCTAGTTTAATAGACAGGTCTCTGCTTGTTTTGGTCTTCTCGTACTAATACGCCGCTGACTGCAGCTGGAGATATAGCGACGTATAGGTATAGTGGTTCTCCTTCTACGGGTCTAGACAATATTGGAGGTTCGGAGAGGTATGCCTTTAGAAATTTGAAAGCTTCTTCGCATTTGTCATCCCGTAAGAACTTCTGGTGATTCTTTAGAAGTTTATAGAATGGGAAGCATTTGTCGGTGGACTTGGAAATGAACCGATTTAGAGCGGCAATTCGTCCAGTTAACCGTTGTACTTCTCTGGTAGTTCTAGGTGACGACAATTCCAGGAATGTAGCTATCTGTTTCGGGTTGGCTTTGATACCTCGTTCAGTTACCAGATAGCCTAGAAATTCGCCTGAAGCTACCCCGAAAGTACATTTAGCGAGGTTTAGCTTCATATCGTATTTATTAAGCAGATCGAAGCATTCCTTCAGATGGGAAACGTGATCCTCCCCTGCTGAGGATTTGACTAACATGTCATCAATGTAAACCCACATGGTTTTTCCGAGTTGCCCAGCGAACATTTTTTTTATAAGCCTTTGATAGGCAGCTCCTGCGTTTTTTAAAACGAGGGGCATCACCTTATAACAATAGGTTCCGCGCTCAGTTATAAAAGCGGTTTTCTCCTGGTCTTCGGGATCCATCGTAATATGATTATATCCTGAGAAAGCATCCATGAAGGATAAGAGTTGATGGCCAGTTGTAGCCTCAACTAGTCGGTCGATGTGAGGCAGCAGAAAGCTGTCTTTTTGACAGGCTTTGTTCAGGTCGGTGAAGTCGATGCAAATTCTCCACTTCCCATTCTTCTCTTTAACCACTACAGGGTTAGCAAGCCAATCGGAGTAGTGCACTTCACGTATGGAGCCAACTTTCATGAGTCGGTCGACTTCGTCGTTAACTGCTTCAGCCTTCTCTAGGCCTAGTTTACGATGCTTCTGTTTGATCGGCTTAAATGTAGGATCTACATTAAGCTTGTGAGTTGTGATGTTTGGATCAATACCTTTCATATCATTGGTAGACCACGCAAAGGTCCCGACGTTGCTTTTGTGGAACTCAATGAGCTTCTTTTTGGTTTCGAGGGGTAACTCAGATCCAATGCGTACTCGTCTATCAGGGTTGAAATCATCAATGCAGAATTGTTCAGTGAGGTCCCTAGGTGGACCTCACATGTTCTGTTGTATTTCACAACTCTCCTGGATATGTAATCACTATTGGGGTGGTTATTTGAGGACTTGAAAACCTCCCATGTAACAGATCCTGGAGACCCTCTGGCTGCCCTAAATTGTAGCTACACCATCAGGAGTAAGGAATTTCACGCATTGGTGATAGGTAGACGCTACTGCTTTCATATTATGGATCCAGGGTCTTCCTAAGATCGCATGAAATTGGGCTGGTCGATCTATAACCACGAAGTTAATAATTTTCATAACTCTGCTAGTTATGACTAAGAGTTTGATAGTTTCGAAAGAGGTGGTTGTCTCTCACGAGGATCCTACGAGGTTAGCCTTCTGTCCGGTTGTTGAGTCTAGATTTCGTTTGAGGGAAACGAAAACTAGCAACGAAGCTTTAAATTTATAAAAGCCCGTTTCTTATCAATCACATAATCTGCAAGTGCACGAATATGTCATTGTATTACTTTGGGGTCGAACCACAAAGAGCAAACCTTAGCAAGATGGATCTAAGCTTTGGGAATATACACTCAAGTTTAATCTAAGCAAATAAGAAAGGTTGGGTTTTGTTTTGGTTTTCTAAATATTCTAAAAAAAAGCAAGGCAAGAAAGCAAACATAAACTTAAAAGATACTAACTTGAAAAAAACTATAAACTTGAACGATGGACCCATGAATGTTATAATCGATCCACTTAGAAAGATGATGATAAAGGTGTAGATTTAGCTATTGAGCACAAATCCTAGACCAAAGACAACACTAGCCTAATCCACTCTCATGGCTAGAGGCCATTTCCTTATCAATCGCATTTACTAACGCTCTCGCTTTGTTGCAAATGATAAATCGATTAGTAATCATTAAGAGCAAGCCCATATAGTCACTAATCAATCTAGCAAACAACTCTCATTGGCTAGACTGAAATAACAAGTATTTGGTTCTCCTAGAACTTTCATCGAACATCTCTCAGGCGATAAAACGCATACTAGTCTAGATCTTAGTAAGCTACTCTAAAACCTAGCATTAAGCACTCCACTCCAAATCCTTAAGAAACTTAATATTAGCCATCCCTAACACCATATCTCAACCTAACCTAAGTAGATCTAAACATCCATGGTTCCATCAAAAAGAACTACTCACACAACATAGAGAAGAAAAAGAAAAGAGATGAAGATAAAAAGATTGATTTCGGAGATAAAGATAGAGTTTGATCCAATCTCCAAAATTAAAAGAGAGACTCTTGATCTTAAAGATCAAGAGAAAACACAAACTTGAAAGTTAAAAAGTGTGTTCTTGTCTTAGAAAATGGATACACTCATAAAAATAGGTTAAGGGGTATTTATAGGGTGAAGAAGGGCATTTTTAAGGCCAAGGTTGTCAGCCATCGACCCATCTGGTCGATGGGAGCCAATCCAGGGTCGATGGCTGGCAACCTCTAGCAGAGGGAGCGTCATTTACTGCCTAGGTCGTTGGCCATCGACCCTAGGTTGCGGGCCATCGACCAGAAGGTCTATGGGAGCTCCCTTTCGGCAGTTTTGATGGCCTCTTGCTCCTCTTTGACATATTGTTTGGTCCCATCTTTTCCCAATGCTTCTAGCCTCTAAATCCCTTTGATTCTTGGTTTTTTGGCTCCTAGAATCCATCATCTCAAGCTCTCAAAGTGCTCTCTAAGGTTGTACCTACAAATGCAAAGAATATGCATGCAAATGCAAGATATGCCTAAACTAGACTCTAGACTCAAACTAATGCATTTTAAGACTTAGATGCAATATTTACAAACTAAATGCATCTAAAACATGAAAGAAATGAGTTATAAAATGTATTAAAACCTATGTACATCAACTCCTTCGGACTTGCCCTTTGCTTGTCCTCAAGCAAACAACAAAGATAAAATCCGGAAGCGAGGTTTGAAAATGAGAATCCAAGCCAAAGTATGTCTAGAAATGGCTTCAACCCAAAGTCCTAAAGAGTAGTACCATAGTGCACAAATCACGAATACTAAGTGTACTTCGCCATACTCGTCACAAGAACTATCTCTAGGCATCTAAGTTAAATGTCCACATACCATCTAATCCACCTATCCCTTAACATTCAATGAAATTCATGGCGTGCGGTCTTTACTAATGAGCAAGAAGTCTTAGTCCATTCGGCTTGGAAATAAAAGGGGTAGATATTCAAAGAAGTGTTTAAAGGAGGTTTCACTCAATTTTGACGGTGGTTTTATCTCAAAAACAANATGATTCCCATTAATTACCTACACTACTCGGTTGTGTTTCCCGTCTTAAAGCTCTAGAGATTAAACCTCATATGCTCTTTCATACAAAGATTTTCAAGATTTCCCAATGAGATCAACAACTCCCTTTTTCAATTTCTTTGCTTAGTAATAAGAGACCCTTTTGTAATTCTATCAAACCTTTTGTTCTTCTAGCAATTCTCTTTTATTTTCTTATAGGAGCCACTATCACTAAAACCTAGAATAATTTTCTCTTTCTTTAAAATTCACTAGTGACTCTCTTAACAATTCTTAAACCTTGAGACTTATGCTAGGAACTCACAAGACTTTGTATCTCTTAGTCTTTTTTCTTTAAACATTCTTTTTCCCTAATATTTTCTCACTTATGCTTGCATATCTTCTCTATTAAGAACAACTTCTCAAGCTTTTAACACTAGATTCACCATGAACAACTCCCAAACCCATGTATTAATTGAAAGACCCTTTCCTAAAATCTAGTTAACCTTAAAATAAGGCTAACTTTAAGGAAGCACAAGTCTCTGTCGTCAACTTCAATTTACACGAGTTTTTGCCCATGTGTGCATTTTCCAAAAGAGGCCTCACATTCAAACAATAAGGAAGCTCTAAAAAGAAAGGTTTTAGGTTTTCAAGGTGGGGAAACTACTCTTAAAATGAGAGTAGCTACTTGAGTTAAGAAGAGTGGTAATATAATGTCAAAACATAACTTAAGTGTTTAGTGTTTTACCATGGAAAAGTACTTCCAGACCATAAGCAACAAAAACTAATTCCAATTAGGTTCACTTAGATATGATAGGTTTCAAATCCAATATGCTTCAATTTTCACAAAGAGCTTCGAGAAGCCAATTCAAAGCATGGATTTTCCAAATTTCTATGTGGTTTAAGCATCATAATACTACTAATGAGGGCACAAAATTATAAGCATGACTAAGTCTACTTACAAGGCAAGACTCTCTATGCAAATCCTATATGCTCTAACCATCTAAGTATTCACAAATGTATGCAATCTATATGCAAATTTTTAGAAAACAAGTTGAAAATCTTTTTGAATTTTTTGAAATTTTTCAATTTTTTGGTTTTTATAACTAAAATAAACATTAGTTCCAAGGCTCCTCCCCCGGATTTAAATTTCACCGTCCCGGTGAATTTTAAACCGTGAGACTTGCCTTTAAAAAAAACAAAGAAAATGAAAACATGAAATGGTATTTACAATGGTTGTAAGTGGTACCTTTTTTTCTTTTATGGTGAGCTTGGTTTGGTGGATTCTTTCCTCTTCCTCATACGCTTGTAGGTCTTCAAGTTGGGGTTGTTTCTTATATGCTCTCTAATCTCTCCCAACGAGATTAGGGCTTCCGCGGCTACTGGAGTATTTGCTTGAGCAATGCTCCCTTCCTTTTCTCCGCATCCTAACTCTTCTTGCCTTGTTTGGCTTCGAGCCCCGATGTGTTGCCTCCTTAGCTCTGCGATATTGCGGTTCACCTTCTCCTCAAAGGCTCTCCTCTCTTCTTATAAGACTTGGAGGAGTTCCTTTTCTCATGTTATTTGTGGAATGAAGGGAATCGGATTGGCGGTGGCGCTTGTGGTGGCGATGGAGTCGACCGTGCTTGATTCCCCACTATCTCTTATCATCCTCACTTCACTTGAGGCTTCTGTTTCTTCTTCTTTTCCCAAATGCATGAAGATGACGTTGTCTAAGGAGCTTATGCTCGTGAGCTCATCGCAAGGGAGGAGCATATACACCTTCTTTCCGGTGTTAAACTCGTGGAAGATGTGCTCCATCTCCATGGTCGTCTTGTTTACTCGGAGGAATTGCCAATTGATGAGGTCTTGAATTTGTATGCGGTCTCTCACTTTGCTTGGTTCTCCCAACGATACCTTAGCCCTCTTGAATAAAGTCGTTAGGAAACTCCCAAAGAGGATTGTTGGAAGGATCGTTGTCCTAACCCATTTCCCTTGGAAGCTTGCCATGTGTCGGAGGAAAGTACCGCTATATTGATTTGAGCACCAAAGTCATCATCTTCCGCATATTCTTGCCATCGTTCCAAGTCGTCCCTAAGCCCACGGAATAGGAGAAGCGCCTCGCTTCGGTGGACCTTGCCAATTTTGAATCTCGCAAAAAGAGTGTTGGCCAAGGGCCTTTGAATATATCGTATGACGGATTCCTTATTCTTGATGACTTTGGATTGGCTTTTTTGAATTGCCCATTGGCGATGAGGTCCCAAAATGCATCGATTCCATCCCAAGTAGGGAACTTAGCCTCTTCTCCTTGCGGTAGATCATAAGCTTCACAAACTTCAAAGAGAATCATTGAGTATTCTTTGTCCTTAATCTTGAAGTTTAGGCATCCATATCTTGCTCTTGGCCGTGACGGCACATTGTAGATAACCCTTATTTTCGCAAGAAAATCCTTCATCTCCTCCTCATAGAGGGGTTCGCTCATATCAATTAAACACCGGAGATTCATCCCTTCAAGAAGATAGCACACTTCTTCATAAATTCCCATTCCTTGCAATATTCTTTTCTCCATGAATTTTGTAGGCAAAAAGGTTATGCTCTCGAAGTGTCTCCATTCCTCCCTTTCTTCCTCACTCCAAATTGCATCTGTGATTCTTAATGGGCGAAGTGGAGGTGTTCCTGAGATTGGGTGTACTAAACAGGTTCGCTCTTGAGGAGGTTTTGCTGGAATTTTCTCTCTCCTTGAACTTTTTGTATCGTTGGAAGTGGAAACTCTTTTTGAGGTTGAAGCTCCTTTAGAAGTAGAAGCTTGGTTGGATTTTCCTTTTTGTGCTTGAGCTCCCTTCTTTCCTCTTGTGATTGGTGCCATTCTTGTTGTTTGTTCAAATGATTCCTACACTTAAATGGAAAGACATGTAAGTTTCCAAAAATTTTATGGCTCAAAATTCTTGAATTCAAGAAGGTTCAAGTGTCAGAGAACATTCTCAAGACATCAAGGAACATAAGGTTAATGCAATAAACACATCAAGATGCCCAAAATTCAAAAAATTACAAATTTTCAAATTTTGCAACTCAAACCTGTCACCAATCCAAAACCATAAATTAAAATGGTCATAAATTTGTTTTTACCCAACAGAATTGCAAAATTCTTATTGGCAACTTCATGTCTAACATTAGGTTATAATTTGGGATCATTAAATTTTTTAAATTCATGAAATTTTGAAAAATTTACTATTCATGTTCAAGAACATTCAAGAACACAAATTTTCAAAACTTCCAAATGAACACCAAATCATGCAAACTAAGCCATGAATCCTCAGTCCTAAGCATTCTATAAGATGTTCTAACCATGAGCACTACTTATTTCAAGCTTAGAACTTCAAAATCAAAGAACCCAAGATTCTAAGAAAGCTTAAACATTTCATCAAAATTTAAAGATAAGAGACATACCATAGGTTCTCAAGAGATAAATGCAAGGAATGATTCAAGAGAATGGCTTAGAAAATCAAGTTCAAAATTTTCAAAAATCCAAGGAGGAGATTTCGATTTTTTCTTCAAGCAAATGAGAGAGAGTTTCTTGCTAAGTGTTAAGAGAGAGAGAAAAGTAATGGCAATGGAATAGAGAAGCTACTAAAGACATGTGCTTTGATAAAATATTTGCAAATTACTCCCCTTTCTCTTCATTTCTCAACATCTTGCCCAACATTTTTAGAAATTGAGGATAGTGCTATAATCTTTTCGGGAATCCGTTTGGTAGATGCTCCGTTAATCGTCAAACCCCTATAAACCAAAATAAAAAACGTATATTAGATACTTAAGCTTATAATATAGAAAATTAAAATTAAAAGTGTTTAATTATTTGACAAAGTGGATTTTTCTTCTTGGGAATGTCTCCCAAGGGCGTCTTTTATAGTCATTAGCTTGACTCCGTTATGAGATTAGGACTTTGGTTGTGTTGGCCAAGGAGGTGCTTTCGCCTTCCTTGGATGGTCATGTAAATCAATGATAAGAAGCTTCTTCATCAATGCATCAATCCCTTCTTTGCCTCTCTCCATCATCTCTTTGGTTATTATGACTTTAACTTTTGCAAAAGGTTTTGGGAAACCTTTGCACTTCACTTGATAGTCAATCACTCCATCAACACATTTTGTTGGTGTTAAAGTCATAGTAGGAAAGTGAGTAGGGTTGAGAGGTCCTTTATTTTCATCAACGTCTCTCAACGCATTTGGGATTGCGCAAGGAAGAGTTGCCTTTGGTGAAGAGTCAACAAGCATGATAGGAGTTGAGCCTTGCTTCACATCCTTAGGCTTGTTGTTCTTGTTTTCCTCACATGGAACCATATTCTCCTCAGTCTTGGCATNTTCTTGCAATCACACAAGGCATTTTTCTTAAAAGTCTCACCAATTGAACAAGGTTTCTCATATTTCTCTAAATCACCATTCTTGGGAATTGACTTTGGGTCTAGAGGATTTTCTATTTGCATTGTGTCTTGAGTAGGTTCCCTATCCTCTTGGTCCATTATCATCATCAAATTGTCGATCCTCATTTTTCTAGTGACTATATCCTTTAAAACCTTGTTGACTACCGGTTGGTCTTGACACCATTCCATAAATGGTATTGTAACCATGAGACCTCCTATTCGATCCTTGACCTTCTTGTATTTGGCCTCAAGGATTTGTTTCTTAAACCTTCCCGGAAATGGTAAGTTCAATTCATCGATTGGGATATCGGTATCGATTCCTCCATTATCCTTGTTTCTCTTTTTGCATGGGAGAGGTTTCCTTAAGCTAAGATCCTCTTGAGCGTTTTGAAACTCCTTAGAAACTTCCTCCTTTTTGGTCACCCCTTTCTCAGCTTACTCCTTTTGTTCCAAAGAGGTTTGATCATACTAAATTTTCTCATTCTTCTTAGGCTCACTTTCTTGAGCTTTCGGAGGCAATTTCCTTCCACTTCTCAAAGTAACGGCGTTACATTGCTCTTTTGGGTTCATCTCACACTTCCCGGGAAGTTTTCCCTTTTCGAACTCAAGTTTGGAGGCTTGTTCCGCGATTCTATGATCCAATTACTTAACATAAGAAGCAAGTGATTCATACTTATCCTTCATTACCATGTGATTCTCATCAATCTTTTGGTCTAACCCTTCAAATTTATCGTTCAAGTCTCTCCTTATTTCCGCGTTTCCATTCAAAAGTTCTTTTAGCAAGGAATGCATGTCTTCTACCTTAGAGTTGATAGGCGTCTTTGGAGTAGTGGGTGGTGTTGGTGTAGTAGGAGTTCGTTCTCTTAAACTTGTTCTAGGCGATGATTCTTGTGAATAGCTCCTATAGTAGCTTTCTTAAACAAAACTCATCTCCTCTTGTTGATCAAAAAAGCTTTCATCGATCCTTAGCTTCTTCTTCTTTGGCTTGAGGACCGCTTTTGCTATCTCATCAATCTTCGCGTCCAATTCCTTAAGGCATTTAGCTTCAATCTTTGGTGTGAAACCAAAGCTCCTTTCTCTGGCATAGCTCTTAGCTAAGCTTTCAACCAATTTCTCTCCTTGAGCCACGATCAAGCTTGTGAAATTCCTATTGCTCGCCGTATTCATAGCGGACCAGAGTGTTGATGGACTCCCCTATGGAATAGCCTTAAAAGAATACCTTGAGTGAATCCATGGTGAGGACAATTTCTCACATAACCATTAAATCTTTGCCAAGCTTCACCTAATGTCTCTTCAATCCCTTGCTCGAAATGAGCAATGCTATTCCGGAAATTTGTAGTCCTCCTTTGTGAGAAAAATTGACCAAGGAACCTCCTTTTGCATTACTCCCACGTGGTTCTAGAAGAGCTTACCACAGTCTTCTCCCATTGTGAAGCCTTATCCCCTTGTGAGAAAGAAAAGAGAGATTGCTTCACATAATCTCTGGGTATTCCTTGAATCTTGGTTGTGTCACATAGCCTCTCAAAATTTTCAAGGTGTTCGATGGGGTTCTCCACATCCAAACCAAAATATCTTTCATTGTGGATCATGTTGATGAGGCTAGAGTTGATTTCGTGATGGGGCATATCTCCGGGTGGGGGTCTTATTCCCATCCTTGTGTTGCTCGTGATTGGTGTATCAATGTCACCAATGGTCTCCTCATATGCTCCCATTCCTCAAACTACTTCTTGAAGTTGGTGATTCATCATCCTTGTAACAAAGAACAAACAAAAAGAAAAAGAAAATGGTTAAATAACTTGAAAAATAAAGCTTAGTCTCAAACATAAATGAAATCCCAAAGAAAATCTTAATCTAGCAATCATGCTCCGCGAAAATGGCGCCAAAAACTTGTTGAGTCTATATTTCGTTTTAGGGAAACAAAAACGAGCAACAAAACTTTAAATTTATAAAAGCCCGTTTCCTATCAATCAGACAATCCGCAAGTGCACGGATATGTCATTGTAGTATTTTGGGGTCGAACCACAAAGAGCAAACCTTAGCTAGATGAATCTAAGCTTTTGGAATACACACTCAAGTCTAATCTAAGCAAATAAGAGAGGTTGGGTTTTGTTTTGGTTTTCTAAATATTCTAGAAATAAAAGCAAGGCAAGAAAGCAAACATAAACTTAACAGATCTACCATCCTAAGTCCTATTTATCACTAAACACCATTACCTAACCATAAATCATCTCAAATCTACCATCCCCAAGATCCAAGAAAAGACTACTCACACATCATATGAGAGAAGAGATAAAAGATGAGAAATATAAGCATGACTTAATAGATAAAAGATTTGAGATACAAGAGAGACTCTTGATCTAAAAGATCAAGAGAATCAACTTAGAACATAAATAAAAATTGTAAAAAAAGTAAGGGAAAGTTGTTGTTGTTCTTGGAATATAAGAGGTCTATTTGTACTAAAGAGAAAATAGAGGAAGCCCTAAAAAGGGCTTTTTCGGACAAAGGCAATGAGCCATTGACCTCCCAGGTCGATGGGATCTTGCATGAGGTCGATGGGAGCTTCCCTTTAGCAGCAAGAGGGTTGTTTACTGGAAATGTGACCAGTCATCGACCTTGGGTGACCAGGCATCGAGCTGGAGGTCGATGGGAGGTTCCCTTTAGTGATTCTTGTGGCTTCTTGCTACTTTTTGTTCCGTTGTTGATTCCCAATTCTTACATAGAATTTTGCTCCTCTTTCCTTGATTTCTTAGCTCTAAATCCATCATGAATTCATCCCTAGAGCCTCCATAGATCATCTCAAATATGCACCTACAAATGCAAAGAAAACTGTATGCAAATGCAATATGTTTCCTAAACTAGACTGTAGACTCAAACTAATGCATTCTAAGACTTATATGCCATATTTACAACATAAAAGTGGATGAAATTAAGCTAAAATGCATCTAAATATGCTTGAAAATATATACACATCAACACCCTCGGACTTGTCCTTTGCGTGTCCTCAAGTAAACAACGAAGATCAAACCCGAAAATGAGGTTTGCAAGTGGGAACTCAAATCGAAGATAAGAAAAGTAATGCCTTATTCCTAATGTCCTCAAGACAAGTAAAATGGTTAAAAGATCATCTAAGAACCTAAGTACTTGTCCATGATCACCACAAGACAAACTCTTAGAATCTAAGCTAAGCATCCATAGACTATCTCATCATCAATTCCTTTTTACATTCAATTAAGCTAAGGCGTGAGTTCTTTACTTATGGGCAATGTATCTTATCCATTCGGTTTGGATTTCAAAGAAGGGTTTTATTGTGAAGAAGTGTAAAAAGAAGAGGGTTCACTCGATTTTTGGATTGATTTCTCTCAAACAAAATAGTGCAAGACACTCGGCAAAAGCAAGGTGGTAGCCGAACAATTTACGGATACAAAGCATTTACTTCCTCTAATTGTTCCCACCCCTTTGCTTCCTAAGGATCCAGACACTTACATGATATTCTATCCATTCTAATTCTAGAAACCATAGACTTTTATTAAATCAAACTCACTCATTCTTTTTATTTCTTTTTGTAGACAACTAGAGATTCTTAAAATTTTAGACTTCTAAGCTACTAACCTCTTTTGTATTTTAAGAGCCATTATCTAATCACTTGGACTCTTTAATCCTTTTCTTTTTTAATGGTGGACTCTCTCAGCTTTTAGTTTTCTAAGGTTAGAGCTTAAACTTATTATGAATCTCTACTGCCTTTTTGTTTCACTTCTTTTTCTTATCTTTTTTGGGTTTTTTTTCACCTTCTTTCTTTTTCTTATTGAAAAAACCTAGGATCATAGTAGCACTAAGGAAAATCTACTTGACTCAATACTCACTAACGATTCCCTAGACTTAGACAAACAAAAAACCACAAAGATTTTCCCCTCCTATAACTTTAGTTATCCTTAAAGTGAGGCTAACTCTAACGAAGTATCCTCTTTTTCATTCAACATCAATTCACACGGGTTTTTGCCCGTGTGTGCACTTTCCTAAAGAGGCCTCACATAACGAAATAATAGGGGGTTTGAAGGAAAGGTTTAAGGGTTCATAAGGGTAGGTTACTACTCTAAAGAGGAGAGTAGCCATTTGAGCTAAGATAGAGTTGTACAAATGGATAGAACATAGCTCAAATGTAATGAAATCTCATGGTCAAGTATGACAATGCCCATAAGAAAGATGCTAAAGTTCATTAAAGAGCCATCTTAGATAGGAATTAATTCAAGAGATAATCTACTTCAACATTCGCAAAGATCTTTCAAGTGGTCAATTTCGATCAAGGGTTTTCCTAAGACAAAAAGCGGTCTAGGCAACATCTTACTTCTAGTGAGGGCAATATTCATTAAGAAAAACTTATCCATCTATGAGGTAGTATCATCATTGTTCCCTATGCAAAATGCAATCCTATATGCTCCTACAAACTAGGTATGCACAAGTGTATGCAATCTATATGCAAAGCTTTTGAAATATTTTTGGATTTTTTGAAAAAAATTCAATTTTTTTGGTTTTTTTATAAGTCATAACTATCTACAATGCAAGACTCAATATGCATGAAAAGAAAAGAAAAACGTCAAAACTAAAAATAGTATTAGTACTAAGCCCCTCCCCCGAACTTAAATTTCACCGTCTCGGTGAACTTTGAACCGTGAGAGTGACCAATAAAAACACTCATGAAAAATGAAAAACATGCAATTGTATTCACAAGGGAAAGTAGATGTACCTTTTAGACAACTCATATAAATGAGTGTCTTGATGAATCAATGGATGTCTCGGGGTCTTTGTTATGAGGTCCTTGGTGATATCATTCTTTGCTTCATCCATGTTAGGTATGATAATCGCATGACTCTTTGTGATAGTGCCATTAGATTAGTGCCTACACTTAAGATTGTAAACAAAGTGAATACAAAAATTTAAAGAGCACAATGAAACAAGCAAAAAGGATTTCGCTTTAAATCGAATAGAGCATTTAAGTGAAAATAATCATATGATTCGATTTTTAGCAATTCCCTAATGCTACTTCATGATCCTAAATGCAATGTACTCATGCAAAACCAAAATACCATCATTCCAAGACATATATTTTCGTACATTAATGTGTTCTAAGCAAGAGTAAGCATATGATTTTTCACTTTCTTAACTTAGGACTTTGTTTGATGCTTACTAAACTACCAAGTTCAAAATCCATTTGATACCTTTTCAAGAACATTTTTAAATTTAGACATGTTGTGCACTTAATATAATATGCCCAAATTCATAATCATGGATAAAACTTAAAGTAGTAATTGAAGGTATGCACAACAAACCAACCATTCAAACAAACATCACAATTCAAGCCATGTAAGAATTAAAAATCAACTTTCCTTTTAACATTCCATAAAGATCGAAATTTCAAGAAATGAAGGGCATCTCTAAAATTTCTCAAAATTAAGAAAGTGATACATGATTTTACGCATATCTAGCACCCATTTCGCATATGAACCAATAAATTCAAGTTTTTCCAAAGATAGATATTCAAACACTATTCACTTCAAGAACACATTTTTGATTCATGCATTTCTAGTTGTTTCCAATTGATTCTAGCCCATAAAAACTTGACAACTAAGCTCTTTCTCCTCAAGAATTCCAGAAAACATCAATAGATTCTCATACCCATATAAATAAAAAATTTCAAGAAAATTGAGAGGGTTTTGAAATTTTCATACCTTGTTCTTGATATTGGAAGAGAATGGAATGTAAAAAAGATCTTGAATGCAAAAAAGAAGAATCAAAAACTTTAAAACTTTCACACAAATTCTCTCTTAAAAATAAAAATTTTCTCCTTACAAGTGAAGAAAAAGAAATTTCGATTGTGATAAAGGGAGATGAGAGAAAAGAGTGTGTGAAAAATAGTGGATAAATGTGAAAGTGTATAAAGTTATTTGCAAATTGGTCCCTAGGTTTCCAAAATACTTCATTTACTTGCAAACTTTTGCAAAATAACCCAAAACTTGAAATTTTTTCTTGAATTTGTGAAAATTAAGACCAAAGGTTTGTAAATGAATCAACGATATTAAGTTTTCCTAAAACAAGCTTTTGCAAAATCACTCTTGAAGATGTTTTGAAATGGTGAAATGCAAATGAAATGCTTGAATTCAAGGGAACTTACCTTAGCCAAAGGAATGCATCTCAAAATAAAGTCATCATGACTTGTTGGAAGGGTTAATTCCATTCTCTTTCTTGGCATTTGATTCTTGCTTCGAATGGTTCTCCTTTGATACCTAAGTTTGAGCAAAAGAATGACCTTGGAACAAAGTTATCCCAAGACATATCACAATTATTGAATTGAAAAGTTTGAAAATTAAAGACTTGAAACGAAATATGTACAAAGGATATGCATGAGATTGCCTCTCAAATGCGCTTGTTTAAGGTCTTTAGCTTGACCATTTCTCTCTTCCTTAGTAGGGGAAGGTTTGGATCATCTTGTAGAAGATAGATCCTTCTTGCTTCATTTTGCCCCTGCCATTAAGAACATTTTCGGTTGGGTCTCCATCATCCTCATCAAAGAACCACCCATACACTTCACTCATCCTTACTTCTTCGAAGGACATCTTATTGCAATTACCCATAACCTTGTCCTTCTGAAGATAGATTGCACATAAGTATCTATCATAAGATAATGTCAAGTAGTAGTGGACTCTTGGATCAACCTTGTTAAGAGCTATTATACTTCTTTCAAAATCTATTCTAGCTCCGGTAGTTGCAAGGAAGGGTGTTC
>OVAN01003109.1:0-30402 GCA_900406275.1 Anastatica hierochuntica
TTCGAAAAAACATTTCATCATATCCATGAGATCTTTCCTTACCACATCCCAGAAATGTTGGTAGAATAGGGCCGTCATTCCGTCCGGCCCGGGAGCTTTCTCTGTCTTTATTGAAAAAGTGCTTTCTTAACCTCAATCTCAGAGAACTCCTTGAGAAGGGCATTATTCATATTATCAGTTACCTTCGCGGGAACATCCTGGATAGCTTGGTCAATGTCTGTAAGGCTTGATGTCGTGAACATCTCCTTAAAATATGTCACAACAACTCTTTCTACCCCCACTGCATTATCTACCCACACGCCTTCTGAATTATTAAGGCCCAAGATGCAATTTCGAGCTCTTCTCTGTTTGGTTGATGCATGAAAGAAGCTTGTATTATTATCCCCTTCCTTTAGCCAATTGACTCTACTCTTCTGCTTCCAGAACGTTTCCTCCTCTAAGAAAGCCTGACAAAGGCTTGCATTCAGCTCCTTCACGGTTTCATACGAGGTATGTTCGTCTGAATAACATTGGTCAATACGGTCTTTTAAGTCTTCGATAAGCTTTTCGGTGTTGGATTGGGCTCCCTTTTTCCATCTGGAGATGGCCTGGCGGCAAGCTTGGATACGGTGGATTTTTATCTTTTATTTATTCAGTCCCTATGGATTTTTTGTGCTTTATGATGATTTTAGACTATTATCTCTGCGCATTTCACTTTAATTTTTATTCTCATTGACCATTTCACTTGAGCTTTTAGCATAGGCAAACCGGAATACCACATGACCAAATCACTTGAGCTTTTCTCTGAAATGTTTTTAACTCTATTTATCTGGCCTACTAATGAACTTAATTGTTTTGATCTAGGAACTTGAAATCAGGAAATCAAACCCATCATTCAGGATTACATCCCCATTCTTCTACCACTCGTTTCAATAATCCTGAGTGACCAAACTCATTTTCATTCTAGTACCACACCTTCACCTTATCTCATTGAATCCCCATGCATTTCTCTTTGATCTTATCTGCACACATGTATAAAAACAATGGAGATAATAGGGTAGACATGATTCTTCTAATTACATAGGTAGGATTGAACAATTTAGGTGGTTTAGACACAGTCCTGAGTGTCTGATTTCTTGGTGTTGGGCGTTTTAGAGGTTTAGATAGATGTATTGCATTTCTTCATGTCGTATGGGTGTTATATGATTAAAAACGTCATTGTATTGCTAATTTCTACCATATTTTCGTGTATCTTGATGTGTATAGGTTCTCATGCATTTTAAACCTCATTTCTTTAACGTTTTAGTTACATTTAGGATGTAAATATTTCATTTAGATGTTAGATTCCATCTTGTTTATAAGTTGAGTCTAGTTTAGGTTATTCGTCTTTGCATTGCATTCTTTTGCATTTCGTAGGTACAACCTTCGATGATCGATTTGAGCGATTGGAATGATGGATTCAAGAGGCTAAAAGGTCAAAGAATCAAGGGAATTCAAAGGCTAGAAGCAATGTGAGAAGATGGGATCAAAAGAGGCAAGCAAATGAAGAAGAAAGAGGCCACAAGCTGTCAAGGTGAGTTGTTGTCGACCTTCAGGTCGACAGTAGCCTACCTTAGGTCGACAGTGACCTTGGTTGGAGCCTCTACTTCCCAAGGTGAAATATTGTTGTCATCAGCATACCTTTGGGCGACAGCAGGGCTTGTTGACAAGAAAGTTGGCCTCTCTTCACCTATAAATACCCCATAAACCTAATATTATGTAAAAACTCTTTTTCTATACATTTCTAAGACAAAGTTTGGATTTTTGGTGTCTTTTCTCTTGATCTTTAAGATCAAGAGTCTCTCTTTCTAATTTGTATTAAGGAATCAAGAACCCAACTTTATCTATGAAATCTCTATTTATTTCTTCATCTCTTCTCTTTCTCTTTAGTATGTGTTAGTAGTCTCTTTTGATGGATCCATGGGTGTTGAGATCTACTTAGATTAGGTTGTAATATGGGTGTTAGGGATAGCTAATCTTAGGTTTCCAAAGGATTTGGTGAGCTTAATGCTAGGTTTTAGAGTAGCTAACTAAGATATAGACTTGTATACATTTCTCGCCCAAGAGGTGTTCGATGAAATGTATAGGAGAACAAAATACTTGCTATTTCAATCTAGCCAATGAGAGTTGTTTGCTAGATTGATTAGTAACTATATGGGATTGCTCTTAATAATTCCTAGTAGATTTATCATTTGCAACAAACGAGAGTTGAGTGAATGCGATTGATAAAGAAATGACCTATTGCCATGAGAATGGACTATGCTAGTATTGCCTTTGGTCTTGGATATGTGCTCAATAGCTTGATCTCACACTTCTATTGCCATCTAACTAAGTGGATCCATTACAATATCCATTTGCCATCATCTTAGTTTATAGTTCATCTCAAGTTTGCACTTTTAAGCTTTTGTTTGCTTTCTTTAGTCAAGTATATTGCCTTTATTTAAGTTATTTACTTTCTGGCCTTGCTTTTGTTTATAGATTCCTAAGAAAACCCAAAACAAACCCCGACCTTCCATATTTGCTTAGATTAGACTTGAATGTGTATTCTTAATGCTTAAATCTATCTAGCTAATTAAGTTGCTCCTTGTGGTACGACCCCCAAGTACTAAAATGACATATTCGTGCACTTGTGGATTGTGTGATTGCTACGAAACATGCTTTTATAAATTTAAAGCTTCGTTGTCTTTTGTTCGCATGAACAAACGAGCCCCAACATATATATAAAAAACGAAAATTCATTTCTTTTTATTTATATCTCGTGTAGAAATTTGTATTTACATGTTATTTTGTTGTTTAAATGCACCCTGAAGATTGCGCATATTTGGTTTACTTTGGCTTGGTGGTTTGAGCTTGGATAGTTAGGGGACATGGATATCAATATACTCTTTCTATCCTGCGATTTTGCATAATGTTTTGCATCCTGGTGCAGATTTGATACCCCGAAACACTTTAAGCCTCACCACTAAGAGCCCTTTAATTACCCTACCTGAATTCATGATTACGAGTTCTTTGGTGAAAAAAGTCTCACGCTTATTTGAATGAATGTAGAGAGTTATTAACATGAATGCTGAGCTTGTAGGTTCAGAGTTTGGAGTATGGATGGGCTTGGAAGGTCATGCAGAGATTCTTAAGAAGAATGTTCTAACTGTTCTGAGTCTATGTGGTCAACAAAAGTAGTGCAAATTAAGGTCCACAGATAGCGCAAGATCCATTTTGTTTTCAAACTTCTTTTCCCGTAGACTTAATCTTCGTTTTCTTTCCTTGAGGACAAGCAAAGATTTAAGTCTGGGGATTTGATGTGTTAACATTTTATAGGATTTTATTGCGGTTTTAGTCGAGATATATGGTTGTTTAGAATGTATTCGGTTCTCTTTGGAACAGTTTTGTGTTCTTTAGTGTTTTTACAAGTTTTGAGCTTGATTGTAAGGAAAGATCACATTTTGGATGGATTTCAAGCATCAAAGGAAACGTTTTTGAATAGGTGAAACGTCCTGGCAGAATGACAGGGATCGATCGATCCTTGTCCAGGATTGATTGATTCTTGTCAATATTCGCAGACCACGTTTTTGAACCAAACCAAGATTTCGAGAACCAAGTTGCATCCTAAATACCTAAACTCGTGTTTATTCTTTCATTATGTTCTTTTTCTGAGTTTTTGAGCAAGATAGCACCTTTGTAACTTAAGGGAGAAGAATCACTTCTGTACTTCGAATCGGAGAAGAATTCTGAACCCTTTCTCTGTCTTTTATTCAATAACAATCATGTCTCTCTTTGATCATCTTTCTGATTGTTTAATTGATCTGTGGGAGTAGTTATATAGTTAGGTTTATGGTTTCTCATAGGGGATTTCATGAATCTCTGATTGTTTGGTTGTTAGATCGGGGAATTATCAATTGATCTTCGTATATCTTTGTGTTTAATGCTTGAATTAGCTTGATCACATAGTTCATGAGCCTAGGATATTTCACGCACCGAAAGTGTTTGATGAAATTCCTTAAAGGAAGATAAGTGAGCAAATTGTCTTAGACCAACGGAAGTTGATGTGTAAGAAATTTGTGAACAAATCAATCCCGTCTACAATTCATGTTTAGGATTCAAAACTCAACGGAAGGTAGTCTCTATGATCCTTAAACATAGGTAGTTGGCGCTACGGAAGTAAGTTGACTATAAAATTGTGAATTGAGTTCAAGATGGTCGTTAATAGTTTTTCTGACAACAAAGCTAGAATCCTGATGAAATGATTTCCCTGAGAACACCCAATACCCAGCGTTATCCTCCAAATGATTTACAACTCTTGCATTTCTTTGTTTCTTTCTTGCTTGATTTTTGAATTGCTGCGTCAATCTACAAACCTTCTTTTTCGCTTTAGCCCACGTTTGATCTGATAGTTTTACGTGCAACCTTTGGTCTCTGTGGATTCAATCCCAAACCACTGCAACTTACACATCTGTAAGCTTGCACTGTTTTCTCGGACGAAAACTTGAGCTTTCAGTTATCGAGTTGATGTAGGGAAAATCGATTAGTTCTTCATCTTTGTTTGATCTTAATGTTGTTAGCTAACTAGATCACCTAATTATTATTCTTAGGTAGATTTATATTCCAAAAGCTTGATTAAATCACTTGAAATAGTATTTGATGGGAAAATCGATATAGGAAACTAAAGTGAATCGATATAAATTTGTGAACAATTAAATCTTGAACGAGTTAATGTATGGTATCTTCTGCATAGACCACACAAAACTTTAATCCCTTGGTTATTTAAGCATAGAATCCCGAAACTCGAAATGGAGAAAATTAACATTTGTGATTTGAGCTCTAGAACGGTTTTTAATATTTCCCTGAAGATCTATATTCCTTTAATCATGGTTTTGTAAAATTTATCTGTTGCCTAGCATTTTTAATCATTTGAATCATCTTTTTTTTTATTTAGTATCTTGTGTTACTTGTTTTTCCTTTAAGTTCATTAATCGAAAAACCCCAAAATCAAATCTTGTTTGATTTTAATCCGAATCTTGATAAATTGTAGTGCATGCTTAGTCTCTTGTGGATCGATGCCCTTTATACTACCACAATGTTGTGCGCTTGCAGCTAAGTAATACTCATTTTGGGTGAAAAATATTATCCCATCAAATTTTCTGACGCCGTTGCCGGGGACTTTCATAGCCTACGATTTTCTGATTTGAGTTTACTCTTAGACATTTTCTTTTGTTGCTTTGTTTTTTTTACTTGTTTTTGTTTTTAAGTTGCAAGACAAATGGAGCCAAGGATGGACGAGTATATGCTCGACCAGCATATTCCCCAAGGTGACCAGCAACTTAACAAAACTTCCTCGTGTACTGTCGCAATTAGGAGAACAACATAGATAGCCAAATCTTTTCGGTCTTGCTCACTTACTTCAATCTGATGGTTTTGCTCAACTACCAGAACTTTTCAATCACTCTCATGCTCTTCCATTGCTGAGTCGAACACCACTTTAACCTCCTTTTCACTCAGATCAGGAGTTTAAAATCAAGCCAAAGCTCATCGCTTTGATCTCTCAACAATAATTCCAAGGTCGTCCGCAGGATCCACTAGACCATATTGACTCTTTTGAAAACCTTTTCTCGATTACCAGCATCAAAGGAGTATTTCAAGACTATCTTAGATTAAGCTTTTCACTTTCTCTCTAGCATGGAAAGCGCTTCGATGAATGAAGTCACTTCTATCGAACTCAATCACTGTGTGGGATGATTACAAAGGAGCTTTTCTTGCTCAATTCTTCACAAAGTGGAGAACCATACTACTTTGAAGCAAGATCTCCAACTTCTAGCAAGGATCTATTGAGCTTTTCCATGAAGTATTGGGTAGATTGAAAGACTACACATGAGAATGCCCCCAACATGGTTTTCCAGAAGTAAATTTGTGGAATACTTACTATGAAGGAGTATAGCGCGAGTGTAAATTCTCTTTAAACATTGCAATTAATGGGAGCTTCGTTAATCAGCGAGTAGAAGCTGCAAGAATCGCTATTGAAAACCTTGCAGATAGTTGTAGCAAAAGCATGCCAAGCTACGAAGAGACTATCATGGCAATCAACGCAAAAACCACATCTTCCTTAATTTTAGAGATCAAGGAGATGATTTCTTCTCTTTCTACTAAGGAATCACGCCCTCAACAAGTTTTTGATGGCGTGCAAGAGGCTGACCGTGATCCGTTTTAGAGCTATTTTGATGATTTTCCAGAGAATAATCAAGAACAACCAGTTAATCTCATACAGGGCCAAAATCTGAATTTTGGTGACCGAACTCTCTACAGTGGACTTCGCCCACAACAAAGGTTTTCACTCAGCAAAACTTTCCATAGGAACATATTTCAAGCCTTAAAAATAGTACGTTGAGGGGAATCAAGATGATTTCTATAGATCGAATCAACAATCCAATTTTTGTAAGGATCCACAATATGTTTCTAAAAGTCACCAAAGAGGGTAATTTGAATCCATGGTGAAAGACTTACTAATGAGATAAGATACCTTCAAAAAGAAACTCATTTCAAGATAAGCTAAGTCCAGCTAGAAATACGATACAAGCTTGATACACTCTCCTCCCATGTAAAGTAATTCGACCTTCAAATTGCTAACATTACTAGTTCTCTCAAGAGACCATCAAGTTTTCTTTTGGTTCAAACTGAGGTAAATCCAAAGAAGGAGCATGTTTCTGCCATTTGATTGAAGAGTGGAAAAGAGCTTGATGAAGTAAAATGCCTAATAAATACAAGGAGAAGGACCAGCGCACACGATTGGTTATTGAAGAAGAAAATGTTGAGAAAGGAAAGATGTACGAGACAATGCTAAAAAAGATGAATCTATCCGAGAGACATTGGTAGAATATGAGGATCCACCTACTTCGCCATGTGCCTACAAGCCTAGAATACCTTATTCTAATGCCTTGAAGAAACTCAAGAATGAGAAAGAACAAGTGAAGCTTAAAGACCTTGTAAGCCAACTTACCGTAAGGCTTCCTTTTGTTGTTGCTTGTATAATCATACCATCTTTAAAGAAATACATGAAGAGCATCTACATGAAATGTAAGCTTGAAAGAAGGTGTTATGTAATTGCGAAAGAGTGAAACACCGTTTTATAAGGCTAGATCGCTGAGAAACTTGAGGACTCGGGGCTGCTTTGTACTCTCTTGTGAAATAGAAGGTACAACTTTCAATAGATATCTTTGTGACCTAAAAGCAAGTGTCAATTTGATACCATATTAAGTAGCTAAATTCTTGGTATCATAATCTTCATACTCACGAAAATCCAATTGGTTTTCGCAGATCGTTCCGTGAGACGTCCAATTGGTGTAGTTGTTGATATGTGAGTCATGATTGGTGACTGCATAATCCCTGCAAACTTTGTGGTCCTTGAATTGGAAAAAGAACCTAAGGATCCTATCATTTTTTGACGTCCATTCTTACCTAGAGCAAGGGTAATCATAGATGTAAAAGGTGGAAAGATCGACTTACATCCTGGAGACTTAATAATGCAGTTTGGATTAACAATTCTCTGCAGAAGCCAACGATTGGTGGACATGCTTTTTAAGCATATCAATTGGCAGAATCCTCTAGTGAAATCTATAAAGAACCTATTATAAATGATCCCTTGGAGATAGCTCTAACATAAATCCAAAGAGAAGATGGATACATTAGTAATGATGGAGAATGTTTCTCTAAGAAGCTAGATTTTGGACAAGCTCGTGATAAATTTGTGTGATTTCTTTACCTGGAAGATGAAGAGAACGAACCAACAACCCCTAAAATTGGTCCTGAGAATATTCATGACCCTTGGAGTGAACTATCTCTTAAGATTGAGCTTAAGGAGCTTCTTGTGGTGCTAGATCATGCTTTCCTAGGCCCTAACAAGACATATCCTATAATCATCAATTAGGGACTAAATAACATGGAGACCGCATCACTTCTATCTGAGCTTCAGAAGCATATAAAGGCTTTTTGGTATTTATTTGATGACATCATGGGTGTATCCCCTGATCTATGCATACATTGAATCCATTTGGAAGATGAGTCAGCTTCTTCTATTGAACCTTAAAGAAGGCTGAATCCGAATTTGAAAGATGCCGTTAAGAAGGAGATAATGAAACTTCTCGAGTCTGGGTAATATATACAATCTCATATAGCACATGAGTCAGTCCAGTACATGTGGTCGCAAAGAAAGGTGGTGTCACAGTGGTTAAGAATGAGAATGACAAATTGATTCCAACAAGAACCATCACGAGACACTGAATGTGCATTGACTACAAGAAGCTCAATGTTGCGACCACGGAGGATCATTTCCCTCTACCATTCATTGATCAAATACTAGAACGACTCTCTAATAGTCAATATTATTGTTTTCTTGATGGCTATTCAGGATTTTTTCAAATCCTCATTCACCCGGATGATCAAGAAAAGACGACTTTTACATGCCCTTGTGGTACTTTTGCATACCGCATGATGCTATTTGGATTATTTAATGCTCCAGAAACCTTTCAAACATGCATGATATCAATATTCATGGAATTTATAGAGGAGGTAATGGAGATCTTCATGGATGACTTTTCAATTTATGGACCTTCTTTTGAAGGATGTCTACAAAATCTCAGCAAAGTACTTCAACAGTGTGAAGATAAACATTTTGCGCTCAGTTGAGAGAGGTGTCAGTTCATGGTAAGAGATGGAATTGTACTTGGTCACCAAATCTCAGAAAATGGAATCAAAGTTGACAAAGAAAAGATAGAAGTTATGATTAGTTTGGAACCACCAATGAACGTAAAAGGCATAAGGAGTTTTCTCAGTCATGTTGGTTTTTACAAGAGTTTAATTAAGGATTTGTCAAAGATAGCTCGACCTCTTATTCAAATCCTTTGCAAGGAAATGCCTTTTGAGTTTATGAATGCTTAATTGCTTTTAACAAGATCAAAGACGCACTTATCAGCGCCCTTGTAGTACAATCAGCACATTGGGAGCTTCGTTTCGAAATTATGTGTGATGTGAGTGACTATACTGTGGAAGTTTTTTTTGGACAAAGGAAGGACAAGAAACTCCGTGTTATTCATAATGGTAGCAGAACGTTGGATGATGCACAAAGCAACTATGCAACAACCGAGAAAAAGCTTCTAGCGATTGTTTTCGCATTTATGAAGTTTCTATCTTATTTGGTGGGTTCTAAGATAAATTTTCATATCGATCATGCTGCCCTTAAGTATCTACTATCAAAGAAGGATGCCAAACCACGTATCATAAGGTTGATTCTCATACTACAAAAATATGATTTAGAGATTTGAGTCAAGAAGAGTGTAGAAAACAATGTGGCATATCATCTCTCTCGTATGAGAATAGAAGAGTCACTGCCCATGAGTGACTCTCTACCAAAATAACAAGTGTATACTATGAATGTCATCACCAAAACAATTCATGGAGCCTCACGACCAGAAACAAGAAGAAGAAACTCATTCAGTACTCCATGGTATAGACAAATAGCAAATTTCGTAGCAGCTGACATTGAACCACCTCAGTTCTTCGGCTACAAAAAGAAGAAGTTCCTAAGGGAAATTAGATTATAATTTCTATATGAGACTAATCTCTAACAGAAGTGTAAGGATGAAATATTTCAGAAGTGTGTTTCTGAAGAAGATATTGCTGGAATTTTACATGAATGGCACAGTTCCGCTTATGATGGCCATTTTGACACATTATTTTGCCATATTCTAGACCGTTTATAAAATATCACAAGAGGGTTTTTGGTGTCCTACAATGTTCAATGACGCCCAAGCCTTCATATCAAGATGCGATGCTTGTCAAAGAATGGAAAATGTATGCGAAAGGAATGAAATGCCACATAATTTCATCCTAGAAGTCGAAGTCTTTGATGTATGGAGAATATACTTCATGGGACCTTTCCCAACACCATTTGGGAATCAATACAAAGTCGTGACAGTATACTACGTATCTAAGTGGGTGGAAGCTATAACAAGCCCCACCAATGATGCAAACGTCGTCATTAAAATGTTTAAGTTTATCATCTTACCTTTATTTGGAGTTCCAAGAGTTTCCATCAGTGATGGAGGTACGCATTTCATAAAATCGAGTTTTTGCTAACCTTTTGAATAAAAATGGTGTTAAACATAAGATTTCAAGTCCTTAAATCCCCAAAAGAATGTGCAAGTCGAGATTTCCAATCGAGAGCTCAAAAGCATCCTATAAAAGACGACAAAAAAATAAGGAAGGATCAGTCCACCAAGCTAGATAACGCTCTATGGGCGTATCGAATAACATTTAAGACACCTCTAGGGATAATGCCTTTTCATCCCGTGTATGGGAAAGCATGCCAGCTTCCGGTTGAGCTTGAATACAAGGCTGTTTGGGCAATCATCAAGCTTAACTACAATCTCAAGACCGTCAGTGTAAGAAGCTTGATTCAATTGAATGAGTTAGACGAAATTTGATATCTGGCGTACGAAACAACTAAGATCTATAAAGAAACAATGAAGGCTTATCATGAAACAAAAATAGTTTCATAGACGTTCTACCTAAATTATCAACTTCTACTATTCAATTCAAGACTAAAGCTCTTTTCCGAAAAGCAAAGATCACGCTGGTCTAGACCATTCAGAATTAAAGAAGTGAATCCATATGGAGATGTTGTCCGTTGGGATCCCAATGGAGGATCATTTACTGTCAATGGGCAACGACTCAAACCTTATCTTGCAGATGCATCTATTGGCGAGGATATCACATTTAAAAAGAAAAAGGAGTTGATCTAATGGACTATAAACAAGTGCTTTGTGGGAAGCAACCCACAGTGATTTAAGTTTTTATTGTATTCATTTTGAGCCTTAGAGTTTAGAAAATCATTCATTTGTTTTAAACTTACATGAAAAAAATGACAGAGAATTGAAGGAAAACACATTCAGATCAAGATGATCGGTCACGGGTGAGCAAATCCTTCCCACTGGTTGATGGAGAGCTTCCCACTGGTTCCTACTATGAGACATATTGTGGTCGGTGGTTAGGCTTATTTTCCTTGCGCCCTCGTCCGCCTCACTTCCTTCTCCCACCGGTCGTCCGTTCGTTTTCGTCACAACCCGATGGGAATTATGCACGCAAACAGTGAGACTCACCAGAAGCCTCAACTACCATCTCATGACTGTTACATTTCATCGTCCCCACTGGTTGCGAACCCAAAACCTTTTGTTAACCAATGAGCCATGGTTGGCGGCCGGTGCAACTAATTTCCGAGGCAAATCAACATTCTCCTTGGTCGTTTCTTAACCAGCTCCAATGTGACCATTCCCTTTAACAACCTCAACATGAACAATGACATGTACATTACAAAAACTCATTCGATGCTCGAGTTTGAACATAGCAAATTTAGATACTCTTCACCTGGCTAGGCACTTACTTGGATAATTCTTCAAAAATGTGTCCCACCAAGTAAATCAATGACGTTCGTTAAAGATACCCAGATAAAATTACTATAATATGGATAATAGTCTGAAAGGATTTCAAGATGCCAAGAATTGACCCAGAATCTAATACGGAACCATTAGCTAAAGGATTATGACCAAGACAGTTCAAAGAGCTATAGAGCAAAAAAAATGCACCAAATTGAAGATTCTCAAGCCAAATAACTACTAAAGACATTTCTGCGTGAAAAGTTTGGATTAAGTCTGATAAAAATCAAAATATGGCCAAGTAGCACTTCACGAACTAAATGGCGCGTTTCAAGGCCATTTTCCAAACGGTACGAGCAAACACCCTCAAACTTTATATGTCTTCATAAAATGGGATATTTCCACAAAAAGTTTTGTTATAGCTTGGTAAATTATTCACAAATTTGATTTCCACCTAGAAACAAAGCTATTTTCTTAATCATTTCTCTGCCAAACAAGGTTTCTTATCGAAAACCCTTCAATTCATCTCTCTCATTTGCTTTAGTACCTTCTCAGACTCTATTTTGCACCAAGACGGTGCAAGTTAGTCCGAGGGGGTTCATATTATTACTAATGACCGTTTATTTGTTTTGATGTAACATTTTGAATGATCTTTACGGATTTCTAAATTGTTTTTTGAGCCAAAAAAAAAAATTTAATATGTAATCTAAGCATCTTTAACTGTACCCAATGACCATAACATCAATGTTTAGTAACATGAAGACTGCATGGAAAATCCTTTAGCAGTTCGACCTACTGAGGCACCACAACCCTTGGATGTTTGAGAATCCGGAGCAAGTCTGCTCACTTATTTTTTTTTCTCATATTGGGTATTGATATACTTTGAATAGACTCCTCGATTAGGCCTGACACTAAACGTTTTAGTGAGTTCTGTCCCCCTACTATTTCTTACATTTATGATTTGATTAAATGAGCAAGAGGGAAATAGTTCTAATTAAAATTTCGAACCCTTTAGGCTCGTGGAGAGTTATCCCATTTGTGTTTCATATATATAAAAAAGGAAAAGAAAGAGATCGACAGAAAAAATTAAATGATACCATAGAAAAGTAGGAAAGAATCGATTCTCAAAGAGGTTGGATAGAAAAAAATGAAATGATACCCTAGAAAAGTTGGGAGAAATCAGCCTCTAAAGCTGAAAAAGAATAATATAGCGGTAGAACTATACAAAGAGTTAAGGTGTCTAGGAACTTGATTGAGTATGAGTCATTTGTTCTATGATCGATATTCCTTCGATGAGAATGTATGTTTAGAATTTAAGGATTATTCAATGGAGATTTCAGATCATTTGAGTGGATTGTGGATTTGAATTGTGATGGTGGCTAAACTTTTGGCAAAGTACGTGGAAGTTCTATACACTGGTAACTTAGTTTTTTCATGGGTTTCAAGGGGAAGGTAAGTGATGGTTTTGCAAAATTTTGATGTTTTTCAAATATTTTATCAGTTTTTAGACTTTTTAGCTCGAGGGCGAGCAATGTTTATGTCTGGGATAGTTGATAAACCATATTTTTACATGCTTTTACCTTAAATTTTTCTTCATTTTTAGAGCTTTTTATGTTTTTCTTTATCATTAATGATAGTTTTCTTTTATTTTCAGTTTTGTAAGTCATTTCAAGTCGAACAATGAATTTTGGAGCAATTTGGACCTATTTGGAGCAAAAGTCAGTTTTTGGACAGTTTCCATGCATCAAAAATATCATCCAATATGGAGACCTTTTTCTGAAATGGATTCTGATGAAATTCAGACAGGAAAAATTACTTTGAATTAGCTTTCAAATGGAGTTGAATTCAAGATAATTGAATCTCTGAATCAAAAGTTACAACAATTTTAGTGAAGCATGGTCTGTTTGCCTTGAAGATGGAACGTGCGCAGAAGTTAGCTAACACCGATTTTGGGCAAAATACAAACAAAAACCAGTGCCATGAATCTTCTCCACCGGTTGACGGAAATTTCTCCACCAGATGTGCCAAAATTACCCCTAAACCGATGGAAACCCAATATGATCCCAACTTAACTTAAACCGACTTTTCTTGACCTAACCCTATAAATACATGTTTTTAGCCTTTTGTGGGAGGAGAGTATAGCCACCCTACATAGCATAAAAAATATATTATAAATGGAGGAAATTCCTTCCTAAATCCATTTGAAATTTTGATCTCAAGTTTTTCTTTGAGAAATAGATTGCTACTCATGTATCTCTATAGAGAAATTCTCTAAACTCTTATCGTTTCTAATATTATTTGAGATGCTTTCCTTTTAGTTTTTACTAGCTTTCACCTATGTAAATGAGTGAGTAGTTATTTGTTAGGTTGTGGAGAATCAAAGGATTCATGATTTCATAGGTTTATCGAGTTGATGTAGGGAAAATCGATTAGTTCTTCATCTTTGCTTGATCTTAATGTTGTTAGCTAACTTGATCACCTAGCTACTATTCTTGGTGATGTGTATATATTTTCATGCATAATTAGGATCAATTTATCTTAGCTTCATCCACTTTTAGGATGTATATATGGCATTTTAGTCATAGAATGCATTAGATTGAGTCTAGAGTCTAGTTTAGGCATATCTTGCTTTTGCATTGCATTTTCTATGCATTTTGTAGGTGCAACTTGGATGGATCTATAGAGACTCTAGGCATGGATTCAAGGTGGGATTGGAGCTTAGAAATCGTGGAGAAGAGAGGCTAGAAGCATTGGGAGAATATGTGATCAAACAAGATGTCAAAGAGGAGCAAAATGCCATCAAAACTGCCCAAGGGAGCTCCCATGGACCATATGGTCGATGGCCAGAAACCTAGGGTCGATGGCCAACAACCCAGGCAGAAAATAAAGCTTCCTCCTCTGTAGGTTGCCAGCCATCGACCCTGGGTAGGCTCCCATCGACCAGATGGGTTGGTGGCTGACAACATGGCCACCGATTTATATTTGTCATTTGAGTTTTAGAACGGTGTTTAATGTTTCTCTGAAGATCGATATTCCTTGAATCATGTTTCCGTAAAATTTATCTACTGCCTAGCGATTTTAATCATTTGAATTATCTTTGTTTTATTTAGTATTTTTTGTTTACTTATTGTTACTTTTTAAGTTCATTAATCGAAAACAAGAAATCATATCTTGTTAAGCTTAATATGAATCATGATAAATTTTAGTGCATGCTTAGTCTCTTGTGGGTCGATACCCTTTATACTACCACTACGCTATGCACTTGCATCTGAGTGATAATTATTTTGGATGAAAACTGTTATCCCATCAATAGCCTATGAAGAACAAAGATTAAATCTTCAATCTATTTTGGCAAAGTATTGAGAAGTTACTGGCCAGGGTATCAACCTCAGAAAATCTGCTATCACTTTTTTCTTAAGTTTATGAGGTCAAACACAAAATTCATGAAGTGTTAGGAATTTTTTTCTGAAAGAGGAACAATAAATGCTTGAGGTTACCAGAGTGTATTAGTGATTATAAGGTGGAAATGGTGGATAATATCAAAGATAAACTTAAATCTAGACTTTCAAGTTAGTTTCCAAAAGTTTATCTCAAGAAGAAAGTAGGTGTTACCAAAAGATGTTTCTCTTGCTATTCTCGACTACGCGTTTACTTGAGTTAAGCTACCAAACACTACTTGTGAAAACCTAGCAAGCGCAAAGAATAATTTCTGGTGGGATTAGACTGGCATAAAACAACGATTCATTATCTTAAGTGACAAAATCTATGCATTTCTAAAGCTCAAGGAGGAATAGGCTTTAGAGACTTGGAATGGTTCAACAAGGCTCTTTTAGCAAAACAGACGTGGAGAACTACTCAACAACCCTGAACTTTTTTTGCTAAGTTCCTAAAGAACATATTTTGGATTTTACTCCTTTGTAAATTTTAATTTGGGAAACAAGCCATTTTTCCTGGAGAATTATTTTGTTTGGAAGACGCCTGTTGGTAAAAGGCATGAATTCATTGGTCTAGAATGGACACTCTTTGCGGGTTTGGATTGATCCTTGGGGAGATGATGAGGTCAAAGCCTCTTAAAAACAAAAAATTTGATGTGTATCAGACGGGCAATGATCTGATTAACAATAAAAGGAGAAAATAGGATGTTCATAAACTCAGTGAGTTCTTCTTTTAGGAAGATGCACCTTAAGATGCAACTTGTGGTTGTGACAAAAAAAAATGCAACTTGTGGTTACTTAAAACAATTATTGGAGTTGAAACTATAGCCATAGTGGGGATTACTCGTTTAAATCTTATTATTGATTTTCCAATATAATTCACAATGCTGAACTAATTGCATAAGAAGAAAAGAAACCCTCTATCATTAATATCAAAGCCAAGGTTTGGTCCATAGAAGCCCCTTCAAAAATAAAAACATACATATAGAAGGTTGTGAGCAATGCAATACCAGACTTTAATCTTTTGGTTTCAAGGGAAATGGCTAGAGATGATGTTAGTTAGGTGTGTGGATGCCAAGGAGAATCGGTTAACCATGTGCTTTTCACTTTCTCTATTTGAAGAAAAATGTTGGGATGTCATGTTTCCCTTAAACTCAATATGGATTTATTCTAACATCATTGTACCAGAATATTCACATACACTGTACCACAATGAAGAAACCTTTCGGGCCAACTGATGCTAAAAAAATTTTTCTCTTGGAATATTTAGTACTTATGGAAGAACATAAATGTTTTTTGTTGAAAGGAAGAAGCTTTTACGTTTGGATTCGGTTAGCAAAATCAGAGAGGAAAAAGAAAATTAGTTCATAGCTCAATCTTTGGAAAGGAATCTAGACAATGCTTTGGACAACCACATGAACTTGATTACAAGGAAGTTGTCGCCTCCTACTCCTCATTGGTTAAAGTTCAATGTAGGTGTTACAAGGGGAAAAAGAGGAATGTAGGAGGTGTAGATTGAGTAGTTCAAAACAATAGAGGTGAGGTATTATTACATAGCAGAAGAGCTTTTGCAAGTGTGGAAACTTTATGGGAGGCTAAGTTTGTGAATGTAGCATTGGTGGTAGGTAGCATGCTTAGTCACAAATTGGATATGCTGGTCTTTGTCCTAGAGGTTGGTGTGCTCAAATTTTTACCATGAGAAATAGAAACAATGTTGCAAGTGCACAACGGTTGTGGTAGTACTTAGGAATTGAATCCAAAAGGACTAAGAACCACACTACGAATTTATAATAATCAAATTAAGCTAAGACAAAAATATGAATTTTTGTTTATAGGTTTCTGAGGCACGAAAAAAATGACTAAATAAACAAAAATAGGAAACTAAACAATGTTAAATTATCAATAGGAGAAAGCATTGAGCATTGAGAAAATCTCAGGTTATCAAGGATCGATTAAAATAGATAAATAAACCAATAAATTCAACAGGTTTTCATAGAACACTAATCATTCAATGATAATTAATATGCTTTCCTAGAAACAATTATTGATGTCTGAAAAACCAAAATTACTCAAATCCCATTAGCAACAAGTGAATAGACGAGCATAAAGTTAAGGTTTAGTAGTTCACGAGAACTCGATGAAATCACTTCCTTGAGTACCACATTTTTTTCTCATCCAGATTAGTCAAGGAAATTTAACAAAACTTTCAGTGAGTAAATTAATCTTAAATAACAGTAACTAGATGGTCAATCTACCAACACTCATCAAACAACCATCTAAATGAACAACCCAAAAGAAATCATCAAATGTAACAACCTAACAATCAATCTATGAATCCTCTTCGAAAACCCCTAATTCTAACAAGTAAACTACTCAATCCTCAACACAACAATATTTAAACATGAGGAATTAGAAGTAGAAGATGTCATAGATTAAGAGTCAAGGGTTTAGCAAACTTAGCAATATCGATCACAAAGCAATATCTTCCTTTGGAAGCTCTTAAAATTCAAATCTCCTTAAGAAAAAACTATGCACGAGTTCTATTCTTCTTAGGTATATTCTATCTCTAAAATTCGCAGCTCTTCCCTTACAAATGGCTAATTTATAGAGTTCTTTCATAAAATGTCGTTTTAGCTCATGTCTAGGGGTCAAAACAGGTTTCCACCGATCGGGGGCACTTTTTTGTCCCAAACCAGTGGGGAAATATTTTTCATCCGGTGGGGGGAGTGATTTTGTATGGTTGGCATGACTCTCTTGCCCCAGACCAGTGGTGAGCTCCATCCGGCACGCACTTCAGTTTTAGGCCAGACAAACTACTCCTCTGTGTATCTTTTGATCTACTGATCCAAATGCCTTGAAATCAACTCCATTTGAAAGCTAATTCAAAATTATAGTTTCTTCTCAAATTAATTGTAAAATACATTTACGGAAAAGCCTTCATCCTAGATGAGTTTTCTGATGCTTGGAAACTGTCTAAAAAACTGACTATTGCTCCAAATGGCTTCAAATTGTTCAAAAATGTATTGTTCGATCTGAAATGACTCTTAACACTACAAATACAAGAAAACTACCATTTTTGATAAATAAAAGCAGAAAATCTCTTAAAATGAATATAAATCCAAGAAAAAAAATCATGTAAAAATATAGTTTATTAACTTCCCCAGAGTTAACTTGCTTGTCCTCAAGAAAAGAAAATCTAAGAATGAAAAATGGATTAAAAACAATGAAACATATCTTTGTCATTTGGAACTTTGTCTCGGGTTCCTCCCAGTTAAATTCTACGTACTTCCATTTGTTTAACAACCAGCCCGATTCAAGTAAAAATCACAAGAGTAAACAACATCTCGACTAGCTCCTTATTTTATCTTAGTTGCAGTCTTATCGAGGGAATGTCGATCAAAGAACAAGTGATACACACTCAATCAAGTTCCTAAACACAATAAGCCTTTGTAAAGCTCTGTCCCCATTCTATTTCTTTTTGCTTTAGAGGGTGACTTATCCCAACTTTTCTATGGTCTCATTTTATTTTTTCTACCATCCCCTTGTAGAATCAATTTTTACCTACTTTTCTAGGCTATCATTTTATTTGTTCTACTGATCTCTTTTCTATATTTTCTTTCTTTCCTTCTTTTTTTACAAATGATGTACAAGTGGAATAACTCTTCATGAGTCAAAGGGTTCAAAATTTTGGTTAGAATAATTGGCCCTTTTCTCATTTAGTCGAACTTTAAATCCATCTTAAATGAAAGAATTAGTAGAAGGGAGAGAACTCACTAAGAAATTTAAGTACAAAGCCTGAAAGAGGACTCTATCCAGAGTACACCAATCCGCAAGATGATAAAATAAGTTCAATTTATTGTGGAGTCAGCATTGCAAATCCGAATCCTAAAAGGATATGGTCGTCCTAGTAGATCGATTCATTAAAAGGTTTTCGTTCAATAAAACTTACAGTTAATAACTAGTATAGAAGCAAAATGACACTTCGCAGAAAACAAAATATTACAGAAACATTAAATATTAGCTTTCAACATGTCTCAAGAATATTATAGCAACTCAATAAAACATCAAAATGACTCAAGAAAAATAAAAAGTACATAAGAAAACATAAAGAGAGGTCAGTAACGGATTAGTACCCTCGGACTTACCTTGCACCGCTTTGGTGCAAAAGCAATCGACATTTGGGATGAAAAACTCAATAGAAAGAAAATGAAATAAGACAAAGATTTGAAAAATAACACCTGATAGAAGTCTCAAAACATCGTTCTTGTTCTTCCTTTTATCAAAGTGTTGCTCAAAGTCTCCTCACTAATCACTAGAAACATTCTTTCCATGTTTCTTTGTTGTTGTCTTTGATTTTTTCTTCGGTTTTGAATCCTCTAACGGAAAATTCCCTATAAAAAACAAACACTCAAAGAACCAAACTAGTCTTCTGAAAATTCAAAAGAAACTATAGGAATCTATTTGCAATTGGAAATAACAATCAGACATCACAATGATATAAGAGGCAAGAGAAAAGATTCAAACAAACAACAATTCCAATTTCTCAAATTCTCATAGCAATTTTTGGATATTACACGTCATGCCGAAAATCATAACCAAAAGTTTTAATTTGAAGGTCTAATGATGCAAAATACTAGCAATTCCTAGTTTTTTTTTTCACCGAAAACCCTTATCATTAAGAAAGCGGTACATGAATCTCCGCTAGGGAGAAACTAAAGAGACTCGCCGGCCTTACAAGGGTGAGCGTTACAAGACGTGCTATTGAATTACGAATAAGACAATAAGAATGGGAAATAAAAGATTCATGCATTAAGAAAAGTAGCGCTAAACATTCCAAATCTCCAACAATATTGCAGAAAAATAGTCGGAAGCTCCTTGCCAACCAATAAAAGCACCAAAGCCACATATGAGACACGAAGATCTCTGTGGCTTTAAACTCCATGCTTGCGCCGAAAGTCCCTGAAAAGGGTGGTCACGAACAGGACGAGAGAAAACTCTCGCGACCCAAGAACCTTGATTATCAATATCTTTGCCAAGCTTAGAGAGATTCCAGATAGTCCAGCGCGAAACAATATCAAGAGTAGGGGAAATAGTCTCTGAAAGATGAAAGGATTGGATAGAGAACAACTTTCTATTTTTTTCTTGAAAACTCCAATTGTTTGAAAATATGGACGACATATTAGCTCGACAATTATGATTAGCAGATGTCATCTATGGCCTTTCGAAAAAATCGTGTCAGTTTGACATATGAAAACACCGTGAAGAGTATGACCGAGAAAGTGGCAGTTTTGACCGATGAGATATTGGCATCTATGGCATGTGGACAAACATATATCGGTTCGGCCTATAACCACATACAATGAAATCCTAGACTCATTACTTATAGTCTGTATTATCACTCCAAAATAATGGCAGGTCTGAGAGAAAGTAAATGGTTGAAAATCCATCTCCATAGAGGAGGAATTAAGCAATACAAGCCATTTAAAAATATTTTTGGCAACTATGGCCGGCTCTGAAAAGTTCCCTAACAAATCTCAGGATATGGGTACTACGGAATACATCAGAGTCCTTCTTACTTCGTTGAGAAATAAACAGTTTTGGGCTTTTGCCCCACCCAGCCCAAAACTAACAAAATCACAATTTGGCCTGGTAAACATTAAGCCCATATCTGGCCCAATGCTACAAACTCTTCTCTAGAACGAAGAGCGCGACTGATGAGAGGATCAAACAGCGGCGCGTACGATTCCCGGTTAGCCGGAGCAAGTTTGGAGCACGACAGTTGAGGGGCAAGCTTTATAATATATTCAAAGACCTCGGAGAGGAAGAGATTTGATCCTTTACCAGACCAGTGTCGCACCGGTGATAGATTCAGTCGGCGTATGATGGAAGAAAATCTCGCCAAATAGAATCTCCGGCAGAGTGAGACACAACCAAGCTCGGCAGATAAGCCATCAACAGACCTCGATGCAGAAATTGTTTCACACAGGCAACAAACCTTTGTGTCCCAAATCGGCAGAATCCATGGAGGGTTTTTTATCTTAAAGAGAAAGATAGTTAGAGCTGTAGATCTCTGGACCCAGTCCAAGATTTGGGAGAAATTGAATAGAAGCATCAATGGCTGTAGAGGAAGACATTGAATAGGAGCATCAATGGCTACAGAGGGAGTTATTGCGTCCTGCCATAGATATGGCAGAGGAAATGGTTGGTTGTGGGAGGCCATGAAATGTCTCAGCAGTTGTTCACTACAACACCGGCAAGAGAACTCATCGGGATTTACCCGGAAGAAGCCGAACTCAGCTCGGGAAAAGCACTACAATAAAGCAGATCGGGAATAGATCGAGCTTAGCTTTGAGTCGGTGGTAGAGCGGAGCCTGAGACGGTGGGAACCTTCGGTGGAAGAGAACAAGAGACTTGAGGTAGACGAGCCCAACCACCAAGCTTCAAGCTTATCAATCTTCTCGAAACGAACTTTGTTTAGAAGCCTCTCGTTTTTGTCCATGCTGGAGGAAGATAAAGTAGAGCCAGATCTGAAGGCTTTACGGTGGGACTTCAAAGATTCAAATGTTACTGCCTTGAGTTTACTAATGCCTCTTCCGGAGCCACGGTGGAACTAGATTATGCTGCTGTTGCAGAGGCGGTGACTCTCACTCGTAAGTTTCACCGAGACCGTCTTGTTAGAACAGAAACAGTCGCAGATCCAGAAGCACCAATGTCTCTTGTCTGAAAAAAGTTGCTCGTTTCGCCGGAAAAGAAAGGAGAAAAAGATAACGAAGGGCAGAGATAGTGAAATGACGGTGGTAGAGGGGAGGTAGACTGGAGAGAGCCGACGCCGGCGCCAAAGCTTCACCGGCGTGGGAAAATTGTAACAGCTTAGGTGCTTCGATAATCATGTCTGAGAGGATTCAAATTTCAATTTTTTGTGTGTAGATGTGTGTGTTATACGTACCTAGCAATTCCTAGTTATACATAAGAAATAACATTAGAACTAGCATTTTTGGCAAAATCATCTACTGACTTTTGGATTTTATTGAAGTTCAAGAATTACAAGATGTGAATTTTAAATTCAAGTGGAAATAAACTAAATAACTAATTTAGGTTGTAAATTCATGTGTGATAACATCATTATTTTAACACATTTTCTATGGATTTTGATAAGTTTTCGTAGTGTTTTTACACAACTTTATGCAATTAGAGGTAGTTTTCTTGTATTTGTAGTATTTTAAGTCATTTCAGTTCAAATAATGCATTTTGGAGCTTTAAGGAGCTAATTGGATCAAAAACCAGTTTCTGGACAGCTTTTGAGCATCAAAAGTATCATCCAAGAAGAAGGCCTTGTCGTCAATAGATTTTGATGAACATTGTATAGGAGCTAGAGAATTGAATTAGCTTTCATCTCCAAGTGTTTTCATCTCATTTGGAGCAGTAAAAGAGTTATATCAATTTTACTGAAGATTGGTCCAACTATCTCGTAGATGAAGGGTGCGTAGAAAAACCAAAACAAAAGAAAGACCATTTGGCTTTCGATTTAGACATTATACAGACTCCATTGGACTTATTCCAAGTCTTTTAAAGCCCAAGAACTCAATTCAATGCCCTTGTACACAAACCCGAACATTGTGAGGCAAGGCCCGGTTTTACACTTTTTGACCTAGGAAGTTTGAACACTTTAAATATTTTTTTTTTATCCATCTAATTTCGTAAATAGTTAGCTTAGATTAGGGTTTAATAGTTGTCTTAGGAGACAGGGATTACTCCCTTTAGGGTTGTGCCCTTTGTAGCCTCCAAAGATCCCATCTCGTCTTCAGTACATCAATATTCTTCCATAAACTTGGTTTATCTATCCTACTCCCTTTGATTTGATATGAATGCTTGTTGTCATGATTGATTTCGTGTTTACATATTTTTAATATAATAGTTTGCATATTAGACAGTAGATTACAAGGAGTCAATGAGTTTACTTGAAGAGGATTACTAGTTGATTATGTTTTTATCAATAACGTTATCACCTTTACTCATTCGTTAATGCTATTATCCTACAAAAGTTGGTACGTGAATATATCTATAATGGTATCCATTCCACAAGCTTGACTTACCGTTGGAACTAGTATTTGGTGAGTCTTTTTAAGTAGGCAACGAAAGTGGATTGACTTAGAATCGTGAAGAATCAGTCTAAATCATTTTAATGCATGTTTATTATTTTAAGGCCACTTGAAAGTTTAGATCCTTTTGGTACTAAGCATTGAATCCTGAACCTCGAAAGTGAAGAGGATTTACCTTAGTGGTTATGTTATAAGCCGAAACTTTATGCCCCTAGTTGTTATTAACTCCTGCTTGTTTACTTTAACTTTCTGTTGTTTGATGCATATCTTTTCATTGATCTATCCTCTGCACATTAGCATATAGAGTAGGTTCATTTGCATATATAAAACAAGAAAAACGAAATAAAAATCCTAAAACCTCCTGCATATTTCATTTTTAGCTTAATCCGAAAGTCAATGGATCCTAAGTATGAAACCTACTCCCTGTGGATTCGATCCCTAAATATTATTGCGGAGGCTGTACACTTGCAACTAGATTTTAACCGGGGTAAAACTTGACCCCACAACAATGTGCAAAACAAGTTTATCAAAGTTAAATCCCTAAGAATTTATCTAGTATAATCTAACATCAAAGAAATACGTGAGGTACCAAAATTTGTATTTATGAGAGGTCGGGAAAATCAAGAACATACCTTGTGTTTAAATGAAGACTTAGTGGAAGAATGAGAATCTCTCTTTAAAAATACTTTGAATTTAGAAAATTAGCAAAAACCTCAACATTTGAATTTTGTGTTCTTAGGGTTCTAAGAACTCTATTAAAAGAAAGAGATAAAGTTTGAGAGATTTATATCTAAAATTAATAATAAAAAACCAAAATTTATTTTTAACATCAAAATATTAATATTACCCAAATTGGTTTTTTTTGTCAACTTAGCCAAATTGGTTTGAAAATCCGGTTTATATAACGTTCAAAAATCAATTTGGGATCACTTACCTTCTCCATTGGATGGTTGGGTGTTTTTGGCACGAAGAAGAGTGGAGGATAACACCATCCGGTGAGAACAACTTGTCAAGACGCGTCGTGAGGCTCCTAGATGTTTCCATCAACCGCAAGCCATTTTTGGCACAAATTGGTGCAAAACCGTGGTCGACTGGTGGGCGGACAAATGCACGTGAGGCGCAAAATAAGCTTCCTAATGACCGTGTGCCTCTTTTTGGTACAAACTAGAGCTGGCACATCCGCCAACTGGTGGGGAATGATGGACGAGGCACATGAGATGCGGCGGGAAATCCTTCTCACTGGTCGCGTAGTCTTTTTGGCATAAACCTGTGATGACTTGTCCGTTGTCAGCGAGATGTTTTTCTAGGCCATTTTGCAATCTAGACGGTCTGTTAGTGATTTAATCGTTTGGGAGCTGTTCTGGGCAATCTTGGATGGTACCAAAATGTTTATAAACATTATTGATAATGAATTTGGCCGAGAAACTTGAAATGCGGACATTTAGTAGCATTTCGATTCTTGAAACTTCTTATGAATGGACTAAGTACACGTTCGGATTGGTTTTCATTGTTGCTCGAATCATTGAGGATATTTATTGAATTTTTATTCCGTCAACTTGATTATTACTTAAAATGATAGTTTTGGCTTAGTCATGTTCATTGGATAGCCGGCAAAGACGTGTGTTAGTTAAAAACTAAATTTTGAAAAATAAAAATTCTAATCGGGCTATTTTATTCATAATTGTCACTTTGCTTGGACATCTTCGATGGGTTGAGTTGATTAGCTTTGTGGCTACTTGAAATTGCCATGTCACTATTTGTTATGAAATTTGATCCTTCATGCAACTTTTAATTTTGACTAATCTGAAGTCGATTTCTCTCGAGCATATTACCTATAATATAGTGTTAATTTTTAAGAAATAAAATCGAGGTTTGATCTACCTGTTTTGGTACTATTGTGGATTGCCAAGATTCATGATTGGATGTTCATATTGCTCCAGAGTGGTCAATTAATGGCGTTTCTCAAATATTTCTCCTTGGTTCTTCATGATATCTTCACTTTACTTGAAAAATATTGTTTGAAGCTTTGATTTGATTGGTGAACCTTGAAATCATTCTTCAAATGAGTGTATGGAATGGTCTAGAAGATGGTATAAACGAATTGGACCGACTTTTTCGCTAAAAGTTAAAAACTGAACTTGAGGCACTTCTCTATTCTCACCCGGGTCTGGCCTTTTTTGGCATAATCCGGAGTTGAATAAGTCACACCCCAATGTAAACATATTTCAAGGTTCTTCATTCTTGTCTTTGAATCCGATTTTTTTTTTTGTATTTTTCTAATTTTTATAAAATCTTTCAAAAATCAAAACAACTAATTAGACACTTAAATAAGTCCTAGAAACTTAAAAAGAAAATTAAAAACTATTTATGTTACCTCTAAGAAAGCACTTAATTAAAGTCTTTTAGCTCGGCCCATGGACTATTTAAACTAGAGGTGGATTGTCAAAGGGATTTTTTTACCTTTCGATGTTGTCAAATTTTGTAAAATAATTTTTGAGGCGCTGCCCTTTGACCTCAAAATCACCTCCATCGCGATTGCATAATACTACAATTTCATATGGTTTCACATCTTTGATCTTGAATGGTCCAGACCATCGCGATCTAAGCTTTCCAGGAAAGAGCTTCAGACGTGAATTGCAGAGTAGAACTTGGTCATTTGGTGAAAACGTCTGAGGAACAATCTTCTTATCAAGATACGCATTAGTTCTTTCTTTGTATATCTGAGATTTATCATAGGTGTTGTAGCGAATTACTTCTAGCTCACTTAAATGAATCAATATTCTCTAAGAAGCAGGTTTAATATGTAATCCAGTTGCTTCAAGCCCATTCAACATTATAATTGTTCTCTACTGGAAGATGACATGTCTTTCCATACACAAGATGAAAAAGAGTAGTCCCAATAGGAGTCTTGTATGTTGTCTGATACGCCCAAAGAGTGTCGTTAAGCCTTGTTGACCATTCCTTCCTCGTCTTTCCCACAATGTTCTCTAGGATCCTTTCGATTTCTCTGTTAGAGATTTCTACTTCTCCACTTATTTGAGGGTGATAAAGTGTAGCAACCTTGTGTTTTACTCCATTTTTTTCACGAGATGCTCAAACACTTTGTTGATGAAGTGTGTGATACACAATCGCTTATCACAACTCGTGAGACACCAAAGTTTTGGAAAAAAGGATCGACTTGAACATCTTCATCACCACTTTTACATCATTTGTGGGGCTAGCTATGACTTCCACTCACTAAGACACGCAATTAACTACCAGAAGAATGTATTTGTTCCCATATGATGATGGAAATAGGAAAATGAAGCCAATTCCCTAAACATCAATAACTTCAACTTGCTGAATGAAATTTTGCGGCATCTCGTTTTTTTTGTTGATGTTCGCTTGTATTCCGTGCGCCACACACTTAGATATGAAGTCTTCGCGTACTTAAACAAGATAGGCTACTAAAAACCAGCTTGCAAAACCTTAGAGACAACTTTGAAAGTGGCAAGGTGTCTACCATAATCTGATCCATGACCAGCAAAGGAGACGCCAAGTGCTTTTTCTTTTGAGATGCATCTTCTAATCATTTGATTAGAGAAATTCTTTTATAAGTGTGGCTCATCCCAAAAGTAGTATCTAAAACCTCTCAAGAACTTCTTTCTTTTTGTATCCAAAGAAATGAGGAAGATCAATATTCACCGCTAAATAGTTTGCTATGTGCTTATACCAAAGAGATGCAGTAAATGCTGGTCTTGAGACATCTGTAGGATATGCCTCAAGATGAAAAATGTCCTTAATCGTATCAACATGCTCTTGAGGAGCAGATATTGAATCCATGTTACAATAAACACCCTCAGAGTGAGCGATGGTGACACTACGACATTTGTGGAATCCATAACAATAATTCACAACCTGCTAAGGTGAACCTCGAGGCTTTAGTTTCTTCTTACAAAAATGTGGCAAATAAAAAATGACGTACACTAGTTTTTCCTACCTAATGAATGACAGGATGCTTGCAAGAGACTATAACAAGTTAAAAGCAAAAAAAATATATATAGGCCCACCGGAAGTATTGGAGCGCATAAATGAAAAGTATATCGCTTATGGTTGCTTGCATATATAATCACTTATGCTTTCTTTAATGTTTGTTACCTTTCTCGTTTTCTTCCTGTTGTCACGACTCAGATTTGGAGTCCATTCCTTCTCACCCAGAAGACCTGATGCGGCGGCATCTTCGAAGACATCAGCAACATAAGAGAAACTTTCCCTTTAGTATTAGGTTTTGTTTATTTGTTACCTAACCAAAGTATTTTTAATTGGTTTTGGTTTTATATTATCAAGTAGGATTACAATTATTGAATAGCCTATAAAAGAGATTACATACTTCAGTGTAAAGACATTAAATTTGGAATATATTAAGAGATTTCGCTAACACCTTGTTTTAAAGGTTCGATTAAATTCATCTTAAATAATAAGTCCGTCTCATTTGATTTTATGAATCATTCGATTAACCGAATAGGTCTCTTGGAACTTAAACCTTTATCGATTGAGCTACGATTTAAAATTCATATCCTACATTAGTTAGCGAGTAAGATTTTATCCAATATTTGATATGGAATGTAGTTCCTATATACAATATGCAAAATAGTGTCTATATGATTGAATATTTTATTTTCTCATATTATCAGTTTATGTAACATCATTAATATTACATAAATTGACAATATTGTTAAGTTTTTATGATATTTTTTCAAAGTTAACTAGAAAAGATATGAATTATATTATTAATAAATATTCTAAATTTATTATGAGATTCTTTCTTTTACCTCGTAGTTTGTATTTACGCTAAAAATATTTTTTGATAATATGTTAATTATATACCAAGTGGAATAATGTTTTACAACATTAGTTACAAATGAATGTTCGAGGGCCCAAAAAATTAAAAAACACAAAAGAAACAGTTGTGAAGGTTAAGTTTTAAAGATATCTCCTTACTCATATATGAGCCATTTAGCCAGAAGAGTGGAGAAGGATTTCCTGTAGATGCGGGATAGGACTATATCTTTGATGCATCTGTCAAGTAGCCTGAAGAGCTGGTCACTGGAAAATGGGTTTGCCAAATGAACCCTGGTGTTGCATTCCTTCCAAAGGAAATATATTGTTGCGTGAGCCACTATCTTGCGAAGGGTAGATAGATTCTTTGACGAGCTTCCAAGTAGCCATGAGATTAGAGAGCTCTAGGCAGCAAAAGAACATGCTGGTTGTCCTAGCCAATGTACCTCTTTGACCCGGATGCTATGACTGAGACCACAATAAAACAACAAGTGGTCTCTCGTCTCTTCCGCCTGATTGCACAAACCACACATGTTGGTGACATTTAGTCCCCACGTTGTCATTCTCCCATAATTAGGTAACCTGTTCAAATGAGAAATCCAGAAAGTGAAGACATGCTTAGGAATGTTTCCAAGAGATGATTGAAGAACTAGTGTTGCTAGCAGCCAATTCCTTATCATTACTATGCTCGAGTTTCCAGTTTTGTTAGAAGGTAATCTCCACACATCACCAATACATGCTTCTGAAACCGTAGATGTCTCTGAGATCCCACTCAGCCTCGGACCATTAGCTCCAGTAACGTCTATGAGGGGGCCTAGTTGTAGCCAACTATTAAACCAGTAGCTAACAATGGTGCCATCTCTCACCTTACATCGGATGAATCTCCTTGCAATCGGCCTTAGTTTCAACAGTTTTCACCAAATCCAAGATACATTACGCTCCTCCTAAATATTTACAGACCAGAAGATCCTTCCTTTTAATCGGTGAGTTTTATTCCAAGCAACCCACAATGACACCGAGTTTGCAAAATGAGCCAGAATAGCCTCAGATTCAAAGTCTTATTCCAGAGATCAAGATATTCAGCCCCAAACCGCCTTCATTTCTAGGGCAGCAAACACTTCTCCAAACCACCTTTATTCCTCCTTTTTTGCTTATGTCTCCTCTCCATAAGAACATGCTGCACAAAGCCTCGGTCATAGAAATATAAGTCTTATGACAGGTGAATACCGAAAACCAGAAGTTCACTTGGCTTAGAATGACAGAGGAGATCAATTGCAACCTTCCAGAGAAAGAAAGAGTTTTGACGGCCCAACTGTTTAAATCTTGCTAAAATGGAGTCAAGTAAATAAGAGTATTCTCTCTTTCTAAGCTTCCTATGCAACAATGGAAGACCCAGGTACTTACAAGGGAAGGTTCCTTTCTGAAAAACTATAGCTCCAATAAGATCTTCTTCCTCCGTGGAAACTTCAACATAGTAATTTCCTGATTTTTCTTTGTTCATCACAAGACCTGAAAATTTGGGGAAAGTGTCGAGCGTATTAGTGATCCCTTGTAATGATATGCAAGTACCGACGTAGGATATCATCACATCATCAACAAAAGCTAGGTGTGTGATCCGCGGGTTACTGCCTTTAGGTGGTAGTCGATTGTACCATCAATAAACTTGAGGAGAGAAGCTTGTCAAAGATTTCCATAACAATAACAAAAAAGGCAAGGGAGAGAGGGTCCCCTTGCATCAAGCCTTTAGCTCCACTAAAGAAACCAGAGAGATTGCCATTCACATTAATAGAAAAAGAGGTAGTAGTGATACAGTTCTTAATCCAATCGATGAAAACCTCTGGGAATCTTGGAAAGGCTAAAAGCTTAAAAATATAATCGCATTTTACGGAATCAAAAGCCTTTTTTAGGTCAACCTTCAGCATACCTCTATTAGAAATTTTTTTAAACCTTGGACCAATTCAGAAGCAACGAGCATGTTTTCTAGCAACAACCTTCCTTTAACAAAAGCTGACTAAGTTGGGGAGGTCATTTGTGGTAGGATCTTTTCAAGTCTGTCAGAAATTATCTTTGAGACAATATTTTTCAGAACATTGCAGAGAGAGATTGGTCTGAATTCATAGATTTTGTCAGCTCTAGTTCTCTTTGGTATGAGAGTGATCACAGTTGAGTTCCACTGCTTTAGGCATTGGTCTGAGTAGAAGAATTCTTGTACCGCTGAGATAACCTCTCTCCCAATAAAGTTCCAAGAGGCTTTGAAAAACTCTATGTTATAGACATCTAGTATATGACTCTTGTTGGTTGGCATATTCAAGATGACTTCTCTTATTTCTTCAGAAGTTACAGCCGCTGTTAACCATTGTTGTTGAGACTCAGAAACTCGAAAGTGAGTAAGGCTTGAGATCATGTTTGGATCGATGGAAGAGTCTAAACTCAGTTGATCACCAAACAAGTTTAAGTACAAGTCAACGCAATGATCAGCAATTTCCTTATGTTTCTCTAGCCTCCGCCCAGATCTGTTGATGTGTCAGTATTTTAGTATGTTTTTAGTACAGTTTTCATTCGAGATCAATGGTTTTTAGTATGTATTTGGATTGTTTTGGCGCGATTTTGTGTTCTTTG
>OVAN01003110.1:0-30401 GCA_900406275.1 Anastatica hierochuntica
CCCACTTAGCCGTTGGTATAGTTCAAAAGAGTGTCATCATGCTCATTAATTATATTGTACTTCTTTGACTCTACATTAGCTTTAGTCTCTTTGTTATTTTTAAAAATGTTGTAGATCTCTATATAAAAACCATAGTGTTGTAACAAANTCTTCCTTGTTTTTAATTCTCTCTCTCTCTCTTTCTCAACATTCTTCATTCTCAATCTCATAATCTCATAATCTCACTAATTTAAAAACATAACCCTCGACCCAACACTTCGTTAAATCCAAAGAACTCCGGCCAACGGGATTGACCCATCTCAGTAACATAGATCAAGATTCGCCGATAAATTTTACTATTGTTAGACACTAAATTTTTAAATTATATGTATATATACATAAATGTTCAAAATTTTTTACATATTGATTTTTCTATTTATAAAACTAATATATAATATTATTATGTAAATACAATAACATATTGACCAGCGGTTGATCCGGATCGTTTCGAGTTGACCAAGAAACCCGGTCACCCAGAAGACAATCCGGTTCAATGTCCGAGTTGAGTTTAAAAACATTGCTTGTACTTTTGAATCCACATCTTATATCTTCTTCGCCAGAATATTGAAGCTCGTCTCTAGCTTCATCTAATATACATCAATGTGTTTCTTCAACTTCGTCACGGTTACTGACGCCTCATCAGAAATAGAAGCGAAGTGTTTCTTCTTTCGAATACTGCTTGCTTCACCCTGATCCCCTCTCTTTTTACCACTCACTTTCTCTATCGACTTTGAAGGCAAAACACCTTTCTCTAGCCAATGAGAAGAGTTTTACTTCCAAATACCATAATAACCGTCAAAAACCTTTATAATATTCTCAATTCTTCCGTCTCTTGCATCATCATCCCAGCGAGGAAACATGTCTCCTTATTCATCCACAACATGAGTATAAATGACCTTTTGTTAGAAAAAAATCAGGATGTTTACCTCACGCATCAAATTTTTTTTTTATGATTTTCATTTTCTACCACCTTTGAAACTCAAAAGGATTGTCTCTGGTTTGCTTCTTTCAGAAACTTTATCAGATTTTTGAAGGTTACTCTTCCCCATGAGTAACTCTCAAAGGCAGCTATATCCATCACCAATTTGGCCATCTCAACACGTGTAGGTGTTTGCCAATCAATTGCATCTATGAAAGTACATATATTGCTAAGTATCCTAACATGATCATGTCTTCACGCGTCCATGTAGCACAAGTTTTACATGTATCAGTCAGACCAGCTATAAATGGACCATCTTTTATATCGATTGCAAGCTTAGCCCAAATTTCTTTCATCTCATTTGCCACCTTAATCATTGGTTCTTCAAGAGTTTCCATGTATTCGCAGTTTAACTCCATGAGTACTTTAAATTGTATAAGAGAAAACCTCACTGGTTTGTCACCAATTAGGAACCAAATCTCATTCTTCTTTTCACAAACAAGGTGGAAAGTTAGGATGTTGTGAACAATCCTTGATGACTAGCCGAAATCCAACTTGTAGAACTTCAGAAATACTCCTAAGGAGGATTTACTTATATACCCTCACTCATTTTCCTTAAGCGCATTCTCAAGGTGAGACATTAACACCATCTTGTACATGTGGTCTATGCTTTTACCAGGTGGGGACTCCTCACCTTTTGTGTAAAACCTAGCTGGAAATTATGGATTCATATCATGTGGATCTATATCATGTGGCAATTGTGGATCCATTTCCTGTAAAACAAAAAGATTGTGATTATAAACCCACAATTCAAAAAATTAAGAACAAAATAGATAACTAAAACAGATATATGTCTTCTATGTATATTGTAATCAGAACTTATAACAAGAGAATTCAAAGTTATGAACTCAAAATAGAAAACTAAAGCTTAAAATAGAAGACAGAACTCAAAGCTTATCTCATGTAATTTAAAGACAAAACCACGAAAATTCTTTCTCATGATAGTATACATAGAAGACAGAGATAAAACTAACATCTCTCCTATAGCGAGAAAGCCACAATCACCAACAACTTCTAAAAGATAAAAAAAAAAAAACAAACCAAAATGACCTAAAGCCACAGTCCCTATGAATTTATTCATAAAAAAAACAAAGTGTTCAAAAAATCTCAAAACAATAATTAAAATTAAAGCATTGAAAAGTCACAGTCACCAACAACTTCTAAAGCAAAGATTAAAAACATGAAACATCTATCTCTTTATTCCCTAGCTATAATTTTTGCATAGATATATAGAGAGAGACATATCAACGAAGAAAGAGATATAGAAGCAGATAAAGAGATAGGAAACTAACAGTGACTGAAGAACAATTTCATTGCGCATGAGAATGAGGTTGAAGGGGTTAAAGACAGAATCTGGGAAAGAAGGAAGTCACGGTTGGACTCAAGGTGGGTCGGCGGGAACACGCTAGAGACACGCCACAAAAACAAACCCTAATGGCCTCTTTTTCTTCAAGAAATTGAACGGTTCAACCATGAAATCTGGAGAATAATGAAGGTTAAGAACTGGAGATGTCACGCTTGGACTCGCGGTGGCGAGTATCGCCGGAAACCGCCAGAGACATGAGACAAAGAGAATCAGCTCTTTTTTTAAAACAAAGAACAGAAATTGAAGGGTTATCACAAAATCTGGAGAAGAGGGAAGGGTAAGAACTGAAGATGTCACGATTGGACTTGGGGTGGCGTGTATCGCCGGGAAAGCGTCGGAGAGTCGCCGAAAAGGAAATAAACCCTAATCGCTTCTCACCATCTTTTTTCAGACGACATTGTTTTTAACATTACCTACAAAATTTACGAACTAAATTAAGATTGCTTAAATATCTCATGTAAAAATATATGTTTACTTTTTATTTTGTTCAGTCTCTAATAACATCTCTGGTTTAATATAAATTTTGCTTTAGTTATTATTGTTGCAAACTTCTCATTCCATCTGCTTTGCTTTTTTTTTTTACTATTTTTGTAAATAATTATGGGGTTACTACAAAAAATATTATGGTATTTTGATACGTTATTTTTACAAATAACAATCATAAAAATTACTTAATTTATAGAAAACATTTTTTCAAAACATTATTTAACAATTTTATATAATTTTTATAATAATCTGCTTTAATGTTTGAAGTCTGTTAATACTTCAAGAAGTTTGCTTTATCTTGTTTATTACTAAGCATACATACTCATATGTAGCAGACTTGTTATTAACGTAATTTGCCACGTACACAAAGGAGACTACTCTAAATAGTTGCAGACGGGAAAAGTGTGTTTTCATAACTTTAATAGCCACTTGAGTTAGTTTTATAGTTTGACTATTTTAGATGTTATTTTTGTAGTTGACTAAATATTTTGGGTTATTTTTCTAACTCTCACAATACAATGGGTATGACTATACTATCATTATTATTCAAGAGCGTTGTGAGTTTTTCGTTTTAGGTTTCTAAACATATTTATATTTGAAAAATATCAGAAATGGACACACTTATAATTGTTATTATATAAAGAGGCATTTTGTGCTATTTAAGCATCTAATTCACTGTTCATTTAATAATAATAATCTCATTTTACATTTACTTTACAACATATATTTCTCTTTGTTCTCTCTTTCAAATTTTCTCTCTCCTTTCTCATGTCACTTCAATTTTGTTTTTTTTATTCATTTTTTTTCCCAAAATTTTTTCTCACATTTCTTTTTTTTTTCCATTTCTTTTTATTTCTTCTTTCTTTTTTTTATTTTTCCTTTTCATCTACGAAATGGACACATTCAGATGGATATGTAACTTTCTTAATGAAATTGACACATTCAAATGGATAAAGTAACCCTTATTTTTCCTTCATATGATGTCCACAAAACATGTGTGTTTATTTTCACTCATTTTTGCTCTCTCGTGTCATGTCATTTATTTTTTCTCTTTCATATTCCTCTTCTTTTTCTTATTTTTTATATGTGGACATGATATGTTTATATTTATTGATGCACACATTTAGGTAGATGCATCTATTGATTGATTATGTGGATATATTTACATGGAAAAACTTATTGATTATGTGGATATATTTACATGGGAAAATTTATTGGTGAAAAACATTTACAATTTGTCACAAATTTGTTGAATAGTTGCATAAATTATATTAAACTTACCCGATCATAACACGTCACATCCAAGCTAACATGTCCACCAATAACTATTTTAAAAACAAATTTTTGGTAAATCACAAATTTTTTTGTTTCATTTGGTTATTATATGCATCCAAATGTGTCTATTTTATCCAAATTTTTATGTCTATTTTATTTTGTACCATTCGGTTAACAAATTGAGAAAATATTACAAAATTATTATGTGATCATGTAAAAGTTATCATTATATGGACATATTTGTGTAAACATATCTGTTGATGAAAAACATTATTAGACATATCTATTAATGAATTGTGTTTACATAATTAGTGGACATATCTATTGATGAAAACATTTACAATTTGCCACAAAATAATTAAATAGTTGCAGTAACTGTATTAAAATTGCACATCATAACAGCATCACATCCACGCTAACCTCTCAACGAATAACCATTTTAAAAAACTAATTTTATTGATAAATAACAAAAAAAATCATTGGTTACTCTATCTATCTTATCTATATGTGTCTATTTCATTCAAATATTTATGTTGTACCATTTACGATGACATGATATGAAGGAAAAGAATTGACTATGTCCATCTGAGAGCGTCCATTTCATCCAGATGATTACTCTATCCATCTGAATGTGTCCATTTCATGGATGAAAAGGAGAAAGAAGGAAAAGGAAAGAAAGAGAGAGAAAAAAAAAGAGAAATGTGAAAAAACACTTGCTAAAAAAATAATAAAAAAGGAGAATTGAAGTGACATCAGAGAGGAGAGATAAAGATAAAATTGGAACAAAACAAAAAAGAGGAAAGAGAATGTGCTTTGCTGATCCAAGAAAACTTGTATGAAGCCCAGGTGAAATTCTCTTGCTTCAGTTTTCTCACCAAAGCTTTGGCTAGCTAGGCAGTAGCTCTGGGAGGGTCAGAGATAACTGCAAAACAGATAAAGAGATTAAGATTAATCTTCTAACGTCTAAGCCGACATTATAAAAGGGTGGTAATTAAAATGAATATAAGACTTCCTCAAAACTCAAACCGGTTATGCGAGCTCAGGAGGTGTGCATCACTCGTCCCCCAGGAACAGAGGCAGGGTAGACCTTCAAGAAAAGAATTTCTTTCCCTAGTCTTCGTCGTTGGCTATAAAAGAGGAGATCCCACATTGAGGGTGACCAGGAAGGTAGTAAGTTCCTCTTGCCCCCTTTGTAGGAGGACTTTCCTTGATGAAATACAAGTCTGTCAAGTTTGCGAGCCCAATATGAATATCCTCTTTCCCAGACCTCACGATCAGGCCTAGGACAACCCGAATCACCGAGGGGCACAATTGTGGAAGCGTTAAGGCATAATGGTCCAAAAGGCCTAGTAGGAGATTTGGAAGAGGAAATCTGTAATGGCACATACAAATGTAATTCTCGTGAACACATAACCATCCATCGAGAGCATGCTCGGGAGTCTCCGCTGGATCTGCGACCCTCGCCAAGGATTTCGTCGGAGCCTCGCTCTTGTCATCAGGTTCACCACATCTTGAGAGTTAACAGACGAAGGTTGATTGAGGACCGAAAGTAGCTCTCCAGGCTCGGCGATGACTGTTTTTTTGGAACTTTTTCCCTTCTTCGCACAGTTAAGCTTTTTGTCATCTGCCAGAACTCTAGATCCTTCGACTTCCTCTCTCTTTTGCCCCGTCAGAGATTGAAGAAGAAAATTCGATAAAGATAAGAGAACAGAAATATAAAATCGAGGAACTCTAAGCAATCGATAACCTAAGCAATTAACTCAGAAAGGGATGGAAAGATCATACGGAAAAATCAAGAGGAAAGGGGTTGGATTCGATTCTTAGATTTTTTTCCACGGCTAAGAAAAAAAAAGAAATTGAAGCAGTTTAAAGAAAATGAAAAAAAGAGAAAGAGCTTAAGTTGTTAAGCGTGCGAGAAAACATGAAGTGATGGAGAAGGAAAATTAATGGCTACTTTACATCACGTCAGAGCGTGAGAATCGATGGTAGACTCTTCATCTTCACCATGTATCAGTCATTTGATCAACAACAATTGATCCTAACCCTTGATTTAAAAAAAATGAAATCTCGGGTAAAGATATGGAGTTATCGACAAGAGAGTAGATAAACGTCAATACTTGAGATTCGATTCGCATTCGAGACTTGGGTGGAAACACAAAAGGGAGCTAGAGATTTATCTAAAGACTTATAACATGTATGCTATTTCATCTTTTGTAAACAAAATCATTGTTCTCGAATTCAATGCATCTGGAACACCTTTTCGAAATCAATCCATTATTTTTTGATTAATCCATCAAAATTACTCAAGAGATTTGCCCACAAATCTCTTTCCTCACCAAAATGTTTACAAATTCAAGTATGGATTTAGCCATCCACGATAATGTGACTAACGTTTCTTGTTAAAACAACACAAGCAGCTTCGATTTTATGGAAGTGCAAAAAGTTTGGTGGTTACCAATTTTATCAGATCACATAGCTCAACAACAAGAGAGTAAAGAGTAAAGTGTAGAAATGTATTTTCTCATTAACTCAACTCTGTTTCTAAAAAGGAGACACTTATATATACAAGCTCCATATAAACCGGTTCTAACAAACTCTTAACCACACTTAACTAATATTTACAACTTAATAACCGACTTGGTATAAGCTCTAATACCCCTCCCTCAAGCCGAACATCTTCAAGGTGGAAGATAGAGGCTTGAAATTGAAATTTGGATATGAGTTCTTTGAATATTGCATGTTGAACAGCTTTTGTCAAGATATCAGCTAACTGGTGTTGAGTAGAGACATGTTGTAAGTTTAAGAAACCAGATTTGTATCTCTCCCTTACCACATGACAATCCGACTCTATATGTTTTGTTCTTTTGGGAAACACAAAGTTAGAAGCAATGTGTATTGCTGTCGTGTTGTCATAATAGAGATTAGCAGGACCAATTGGCTTGACATGTAAATCAACCAGAAGACTATTCAACCAGATTAATTCCTTTGTAGTGTCTGCCAATGCTCTGTACTCAGCCTCTGCGCTACTGCAAGAAACCGTTTTCTGTTTTCTTGACTTCCATGAAATAAGAGAATCTCCGAGAAAAACACAGAAGCCAGTGACAGATCTCCTTTAATCAGGACAAGCTGCCTAATCAGAGTCAGAAAAAGCATTAAGTCTAATGTCACACTTTTCCGAAAAGAATAACCCTTTTCCTGGATCTCCTTTTAGATATCTACATATTCTATAGGCTGCTTGTAAATGCGTATCTCTTGGAGCAGATAGGAATTGACTGAGCTTATGAACCGCAACAGTTATATATGCCCTTGTAATAGTGAGATATAACAATTTGCCAATCAAAGTCCTATATGTTTTAGCATCTGTAAGCAACTCACCACTTTCTTTATGTTGTTGAATTGTTGGATCCATTGGTGTAGTTGCAGGTTTACAACCAAGATAACCAGTCTCCTCTAGAATATTCAATGTATATTTGCGTTGACAAACTGATATTCCTTTAGATGACCTTGCGATCTCTAAACCAAGGAAATACTTTGGAGGACCTAAGTCCTTGATCTGAAAAGCTTTGCTTAACACTTGGATCACATCCTTAATTGAAGAATCATCGTTGACAGCCACCATAATGTCATCAACATAGACAATAACATCCACAAACACATGTCCTGTGATTTTGACAAACAAAGTGGTCTCTACTTCAGACTGTTTAAAACCATCATCAAGAAGAACATTGGAAATTTTTTTGTACCATTGACGAGATGTTTGTTTTAAACCGTAGATATACTTGTGAAGCCTACACACAACATTAGGAGGTAGAGAAGTACCAGGTGGGGGAGTATAACCTGGTGGTAAAGCAATGTAAATTTCTTCCTCGAAGTCCCCATGAAGGGATGCATTGGTAACATCCATTTGCCTCAAAAATCATCCTTTATAGGCAGCCAAACCAAGCAGTAACTTGACTATGACCAGCTTAGCAACAGGAGAGTAAGTATCAATATAATCCATCCCTTCCATTTGTGTATGTCCCTTTGCTACTAGTTTGGCCTTATGCCTTTCTAGTGTCCCATCTGCATTATATTTCAGCTTATAGATCTAACGACATCCAACATGCTTTTTACCTTTAGGTAGAGAGACAATTGACCAAGTACTTGCCTTAACAAACTGTCCTAGTTTAGTGTCCATTGCCATAATCCACTGGTCTGATTTCATTGCTTGGGAAAATGTTTTTGGTTCAGTTTCAGTAGAGATATTTAGAATATAGGATTCAAAAGAAGGAAGTAATTTGGAGTAAGTAAGGACAGAGGATAAAGGGTAGGGAGTCTTTTTCTGTTTGAGGTTCTGGTAGGTTTTGAATGAGGTTACAATGATAATCGACTAAGTAAGAAGGAGGTTTGGGTTGCTTGCGAGGTCTGTCCATGTTCACTATGGGATTAGTGGCTGAAGAATTACTATCAGACAACATCTCAGGAACTGACTCTATGAAAGAGGAGGAATTGGTGGATGTAGAAGGGACTGAAATATCTGGAGGAGGAAGTGGAATTACAAAAGGAGAGAAAATGTCTAAAGGAGGCTCATAAGTGAGTGAGCTTTGGAATGGGAAAATGTCTTCATGAAAAAGAACATTTCTAGATATTGAAATGATATAACAGTCAATATCTAAAAATTTGTAGCCCTTATAACCCGAAGGATAACCCAAGAAAACAGAGGGTCTAACTCTTGGTGAAAACTTGTTTCTATCTTTGGGATAAGTAGAAACATAGCATAAACATCAAAATGCGTTTAGATGGATATAAGAAGCCTTTTTATGATGAAGAAGCTCAAAAGGAGTTTTATTTTGGAGAAGAGGAGATGGAGTTCTGTTAATGAGGTAGATTGTTGTACGAATACAATCACTCCAATACAGAATTGGAATATTTGATTGAAATAATAAATCTCTAGCAACATTAAGAATGTGTTGGTGTTTTCTCTCTACAACAGAATTTTGTTGAGGAGTATCAGCACATGAGAAATAGTGATTAATGCCTTTAGATTTTAAAAGAGAGGGAAATTTTAATTCAGGAACATTATCGGATCGAATAGCTTTGATTGTGGTATTATATTGATTCTCAATCAGAGTAACAAAGTCTGGAAAAATAATGAGAACATCACTTTTTGATTTACAAAGATATATCCAAGTTACTCTGGTGTGATCATCAACCAGAGTAAGAAAATATTGGAAACCATCAATGGAAGTAACATAAAAAGGTCCCCAAACATCCAAGTGAACAAGATCAAAAGGTTTAGAACACATGTTATTTTCTGAAGGAAAAAATAATCTCTTTTGTTTAGCCAAATGGCAAGTTTTACAATGAATATGATCTGCTATTTTATTGTTAGACAAAGCAAGATCTGAAGCAAGAACTTGGAGTTTGGAAAATGAAGGATGGCCAAGTCTTTGGTGCCAAAGAGAAGATGTTGAAGTAGTGATGTTGAAAATGACAGCAGATGAAGGAAGAAGCTGAGATGATTGAGTTGATAAATCCAGGTAGTAGAGCTTTTTGTGCAATCTACCCCTCCCAATCATCAAGCCCCAAATATACTCCTAAATTATACAAAAAGTAGGATAAAAGGTGACTGATTGAGATGATTCATGTAGCAAAGAGCTTACACTTATCAGATTTAGGTGAAAAGAGGGAGCAAAAACAACACTATGAAGGATGAGATGATCTAATAGTTTTACAATTCCTATTTGGTTTATGATGATTGTTAAACCATTAGGAAGGGCCACATTTATGTCAGAGACATTAATGATGTCGGTGAACATAGAAAAACTACTACAAACATGAGATGTGGCTCCTGAATCTATTATCCATACATTGAAAGTAAGGGTAGGTTCCAACAAAGTATTAAAAATGGGAAAGATTTTGGTACCTGCATCATCAGAGATATGAGCAGTGAGGTGAGCAATGTCTTCTTTTTCAGTGATTGTAGGCAATGAACCCTAAACTTGATTGTTTAACTGGTTGGCCAGTTGTTGTATCTGCTCTGAAGATAATTGAGCTAAGGTAGTTGATACCTGATGGAAATGATCGTTAACTGCTTCATTTGAAGTCAACATTGATGCTACCATGTTGTTCTTGTTTCCTTGGAATCGTGTTTGAATCTTAGGCTTGAAAGTATCAGGAGATGCATTTTTGTATTGTCTGAAGTATTGTTGTTTAGATTTTGTGAAGTTGGAACCATATTTTCTTGCCTGATTCTGATTTTGGATGCCTTGAGATTGATAGTTTTGAGCATAATTTGTCTTGAACTAGGAGGATATTCATGCAATTTATAACATTTATTAACCATGTGTCCTTGACGACAACAATATGTACACAGAGGTCTTTGTCTTGGTTTGTAGTTTCCATTGACTGCATTCACATTTTCTTCATCTGTGTACATAGGTTGAGGCTGTTGTGCAGAAGCTTGAAAGACAACTGAATTAGCAAGAGGAGTCTGTTTGATCATTGATTGATGTTCACGCCTAATAACCAGACTGAAAGTTCTTTCTAGGTCTGGCAAGGGATCCATCATGATTATTTGACTCCTGACTGTGTCATATGAATCATTTAGGCCAAACAAGAATTTTTCTCACAATGCTTCTTTCAAAGATATCATGCCACTGCGTATTCAGATCACATACACAATTTGTACAAGTACAGATTGGATTTGCTTGTGTCATCTTCATTTCTTCCCAAATAGTAACCATTTTGTTATAGTAAGTATCCACATCCATAGTCCCTTGGCGTAACATATGCAATTGTTGTTCCACATAATACAGCCTAGGCGAACTATTCTGATTGAATCTCTTACTCAAATTCTTCCACATATCACTAGCAGTTCTAACAAACAATATGCTTTGACCAATTGATTTTGAAACTGAATTCATCAACCAAGAACGTACCACATCATTGCATCAAGACCAAGCTTCATCATCAGAATGATTATCCGGAGGTTTCGGATTAGATCCAGTAACAAAACCTAACTTGTTTCTTCCATTGAGTGCCATACTCATCGATTGCTCCCATGAATTGAAATCTGCAGCTCCTGTAAGTCGATCTGACACAACCATTATACCAGTATGATCAATACCACTGAGAAAATATGGATTCTCCTAAGATTCACGATTTATCGGCATGATTTCGAAAACAAAGAAATTTTTCCGAGAGAGATGAAATCAAAGAGAACCGAAATCAATCAAGGTCAACGAAAGAGAGAAAAAAGAAGAATAGATCTGAAATTTTCAAGAGAAAACTGGAGAATGAGAAAATCGAACAATCTCTTGTGAAAAGCTTATCGATTTAAAGAAGATGATGCTTGAATCATGAAGCGTGAATCACCCAGAGCTCTGATACCGTATCAGATCACGCAGCTCAACAACAAGAGAGTAAAGAGTAATGTGTAAAAATGTATTTTCTGTAAGGACTGTAAAACCGGATAGAGTTAAAATGAAAAGTAAAACGTTACCGAATGAGGAAAACACGGAGTCGAGTTGTTAACTCTTTCCTTAATTCTTTAAATCGCCCGTAGTAAAACGGCTTTCGCGATTCAGAATCCCAGGATACAACCGTGAACGTCTTCGCGAAACTTTACTCTTGCACAAAGCCTGTCGAACGTGATGCTCTTACGATGCTCTCGAGAAAAAAGAAAACGTAGGAGATTTTGTTGTGAATGTAAGTTCTACGTTTTTGCGGTTAGTGCCGAAAATGAGAGAGGAAGGGCATGTTTATATATGGACGAAGTAGTGTGAGTGAAGTGTTGTGACCAACGAACCAACGCATCAGTTCAGAATGAACCGAAGTGTCTGCAGATGCTGGCTGCGAAATAGACTTGGGCCAAAAGAAAAAAGAATAAGATAGGCCCATTAGGAATAGGCCAAGCCCATCAATCACCCACCAAACCAGCCTCGCCCGCGCACACACATACACGCCGCCGGCCGGGGCGGCGCGCGCACGCCCATGGTCCCATCCACTCTCCATACCATTGGTAAACACTTTAGAACATGGAAGAAGTATTCCTATGTATATGCACTAAAGAAACATACTCCATTTCCAATGTGGGACTTTGATTAATACATGTGTTTAAACAACACATTTTGAGCTCTCATTTCTCATTCAATATTACTCCAATTTTGACATATGAGTATTGAAAGTTATAGTACACATTACAAACTTTTCAATGCAACCAAAATCCGATGATTCCGGTCATCGACCTTGCCGAAAAATTCGCCGGAAAAGTGACAAAAATCACTAGTCAAAATTGAGTTCCAACAATCCCCCACATGAATAGAAATAACCCTAAACATATGATGACTCTAGATACTCGAAAACGTAAAACCGACTAGATTCCCTAAGAAGCTAGGCAGAGGACTTTTCGAGAGCATAGCGAAAAATTACTACATCTGATTTGGTAGCATTTTACAGCCTTGAACTAATCATAGTTAATACATATCGGATTTACTCGTCCAGAGAGTGAACGCGATGTCTTGAACCCCCCGGATTTATATGTAAATCTAGACAACATGCATAACATAGTTTCATTTTCTCGCAAGAACTAAGTTCTATATTGTGTTCATTTTGGCCCTGAACAAACTTGGTATCATGAGTGAAGTTGAAGAGATAGCCTTTCCTTCTCTCTCCTAGAATCGACCTTATTCACACTCATTTAGGTGATTTGCCATTAACTTTTGCAAAAAGTATTCTGTAATACTCATCTCTTAAAATTATGGAATCATTGAAAGCTTAGTGCTTATCCTTGTCACTAACAGGATTACACTGTTTTATTATTTAACTTATCGAAGTTGGGAACTGGGGAGAGAACGAAGTCTCACAGTGTTTGATTAGACTTAGTTTGAAGTTGTTGTCTCCTTGAACCTATTTCTTGGGATCTCCAGTCACTTAGGTAGGGTTACCATCAAACCTCATCTTTAGTCATAGGCTTTTAAACCCATTCCTCTAGATGATCTTTCTACTTGATCTCTTGCCAAACCTTTAGTGAATGGATCAACTAGGTTGTCGACAGATTTGACATAATCTATTGTGAGTACTCCTGTGGAGATCAAGTTTTTAACTTTCTTATGTCGTCGTCTGATGTGATAAGATTTGCCATTATATATCGTATTTTGTGCCCTCGAGATAGCCGATTGACTATCACAGTGTACACGTAAAGCTGACACTAGTTTTTCCCTCATGGGGATGTCTTCCAAGAAATTTCGAAGCCACTCTGCTTCTTGAGCAGCCTTATCAAGAGCTATGAACTCTGAGTCCATGGTTGATTTGGCTACGACTGTTTGTTTGGAAGATTTCAAGGACACTGCGACACCAGCTATAGTAAAGATATATCCACTTGTGGATTTTGAGTTTTTGGAGTCTGCTATCCAGTTAGCATCACTGTATCCTTCCAAGATTCCTGGTTCTTTACCATAGTGTAATCCGTAGTTTTTTGTATAATATAGGTAATCTAATACTCTAGTTATAGCTCTCCAATGTTTATGTCCTGGATTACTAGTGTAGCAACTTAGTATATTAACTGCGTGCGCCAGGTCGGGTCTAGTACAATTTGTTAAGTACATCGACTCCCGATGACGCGAGCATATTCCACTTGTTTTAGCGCGTCTCCTGAGTTTTTAGTCAAGTGAATATGAGGGTCTACCTGAGTTTTTGCTGTTTTACTTGAATATTTTTTGAATTTATTAAGTATCTTTTTAGCGTAATGCGATTGTGATAAGATGATTCCTTCGGTAGTCGGTGAATTTTAATTCCGAGAATAACATCTACTAAACCCATATCTTTCATGTCGAAAGATCGACTAAGAAGGTTCTTTGTTTGATTAAGCATGTCTTTATTGCTAGCAATAATGAGCATGTTATCAACATATAAATCCAACAAAACGTATCCGTGCGGAGTAGTCTTGATGTATATACATTTATCAAATTTGTTTATACTAAACCCATTGGACATCACTAAATGATCAAATTTTTCATGCCATTGTTTCGGAGCTTGTTTAAGTCCGCATAACGATTTCACAAGTCTACAAACTTTGTGTTCTTGTCCTGGAATGACAAAACCTTCTGGTTGTGTCATATATATTTCTTCTTCTAAATCTCCATTTAAGAATGATGTTTTTACATCCATTTGATGGATCTCTAGGCCTCTTAACGCCGCGATAGCAACCAATATTCTAATGGATGTTATTCGCGTTACATGAGAGTAAGTGTCAAAGAAATCCATACCTTCTTTTTGTCTGAATCCTTGCACTACAAGCCTAGCCTTATATTTGTCTATGGTGTTATCTGGTTTCATTTTCGTTTTGAAAATCCATTTACACCCTATGCTTTAGACCTCTCGGGTAAATCGACTATTTCATAAGTATTGTTTTGTAATATAGAATCGATTTCACTATTTACAGCTTCTTTCCAGTGAGGTGCGTCTGGTATAGACATGGCTTCTTTGTAGGTTTTTGGTTCATCCTCAGCGAGGAAAACCATCATGACGAAGTCAGCACCAAAGGTTTTCTCCTTGCGAGCTCGTTTGCTTCTGCGAGGTTCAACTTCTTCTTTTTCGAAGGAATTCTCTATACGAGCTCGTTTGCTTCTTTGAGGTTCACCTTCTACTTCTTGATCTTGTGGAGAAGTTTCGGAGGTGCTTGCCTCAGTTGTTGCAGAATCCGCTTCTCTTAGATCCAGAGTCCTTTTTGGACGTTGTTTTTCCTTACATGGGAAAATGTTTTCAAAGAAAGAGGCATTCCGTGATTCCATGACTGTATTGGCATGGATATCGGGTATATCTGATTTATGAACCAGAAATCTATAAGCGTTGCTATTGTGTGCATAGCCAATGAAAATACAATCAACGATTTGGTCCAATGCTAACCTTTTTCGGAGGTGGTACATCAACCTTTGCAAGGCACCCCCACACTTTGAGGTGTTTGTACGATGGTACCATACCTTTCCAAAGTTCATAAGGCGTAGTGCTATTTTGCTTATTTGGAATTTTGTTGAGTATACTATTCGTAGTAAGCAGAGCTTCCCCCCACATTGATTGCGGTAACCCTGATTCTTGCAACATTACATTCATCATTTCTTTGAGAGTACGGTTTTTGCGTTCCGCAATTCCGTTAGATTCTGGGGAATAAGGAGCGGTTGTTTGATGTATGATTCCATGTTGCTTGCAAAAGTCATTAATCTGGACCATCATACTCCCCTCCTATATCACTTCTTACTATTTTGATAGTTTTACCGAGTTGTTTTTCAACTTCGAGTTTATATTCTTTGAATTCTGACAAAGCTTCGTCTTTGCTATGTAACAAGTAGACTTAACAATATCTTGTGATATCATCTATGAGTGTAACAAAATACTTTTTACCGCCTCGAGTTTGTATATATTTGAGATCATATAAATATGTATGTATTAAACCCAAAGGTTCGGCAGTTCTTTGAACTGGTGGAGATGGAGTTTTTGTAAGTTTGGCTTGTACACAAACTTCACATTTATCTTTATCTATTCTGCATTTGGGAATTAAGTTTAAACTCATTAATTTTTGCATAGATTTGGAATTTACATGTCCTAATCTTTCATGCCAAATATTATAAGACTCAACCAAATAAGCAACTGATTTTTCATTCATTAAATCGTTATTGATTACAACATTAGCTATTTCAAGCTTGTCAGGACGAAGGATTGTCATTACAAACATTTTGACAAGTCCTCCTTTTATATAACCCTTGCCTAAATATACCCCATTATTCCTAAGAACTAGCTTGTCAGCTTCAAAGTTGGTGCCGAAACCCGCCTTGCTTAGTAGAGTTCCCGAAACCAGATTCTTCCTCATGTCCGGCACATGCTTCACGTTNTTCACGTCCTGAAGTTAGCTTCAGAACCACTTTACCGCGACCTTCGATCTTTGAGTGAGCGGTGTTTCCCATGAACAGTTGCTCTTCAGATTTGTTCTTCTAATAAGTCGTGAACATGTTCTTATCAGTGCAGATGTGGGTGGTTGCTCCAGTATCGTACCACCATTCTTGCGGGTTGTCATCTTCCATGTTGACCTCCGAGACAACGACACACATGTCTTCTTTAATGAGGTTGGCTTGAGGGTTGCTCTTTTTAGCCTTAGCACTACTTCGACACACATCTGACTTGTGTCCTTGTTTTCCACAGTTGTGGCATTTCCCTTTGAACTTCTTTTGAGCGTTCCCTTGCTTTTTAAAGTTCGTTGAGGATGACGGGTTTAGGGACTTTGGTTTCCCTTTCCCTTTACCCTTTCCTTTGACTTAAGCCATGTTTACACTGTGTTGTTATGAAGTGGCGAAATTGGTACGATTTCGCTCTTCCATTTGAAGTCTCATGATGACATAGAGAGCGACATGGGATTCTTCTTGTGCTTAAGATAATTCTTAGAACTTAGCCAACTCGGAGGAAGCTTCTCAATGAAGCAATTGACAGTGAAGATCTCATCGATCATCATTCCTTCAGCGGCTATGTCATGACAAAGGAGACTCAAAGCGTCGACTTGTTCCATAATGGGCTTGGAATCCACCATTTTGAAGTCAAGAAATTTGGCAACAACGAATTTCTGACTACCAGCATCGTCACTTTTGTACTTCTTTTCTAAGGCCATCCAGAGTTCCTTAGATGTTCGTGCTTCCTGACTGTACACTTTGTACAGTGGATCAAATGAGGCTGCCTAAGATCCAACCTCTGCATATGAAGTCATGATGCTTCCAAGCATCAACAGCGGCTTGAATGTGAGCATCTTTGTTTCCAAAAAAAACGATTGGTGGATCTTCCTTAAGGAATTTATCCGCATTCAAGTTTCTCAAGTAGCAGACCATTTTGTTTTGCCATGTTTTGAAATTTTTCCCGTCAAACTTCTCAGGCAGTAGGCCTTGTGCCATCGCGGCAGGCATCTGAGACATTCCGAGAAAAGAATCTTGCGGAACCGAAGACAGGAGACGATTTCCGAACAGGTCTCGAGGCACTGTTTTGGTAGGGTTCAACATGTATGCCCAAGAGGCGTGTTTTGAACAGGTGCGACTCCTCCACTAGGTTCAACAACCGCAAATGACAAGGCGTTAAGCGTAGCATCAGTAGTCACAGAGGCAAGAATTTGTCCATCACATGGACATTAGTATCATCGATCGACATCTGTTAAACAGAGACCGGATAATATCAGAGTTTGATATTTGTTTCGCAAACTCGCTTAAAGCGTTCGCATAAACAGAGGCACAAATAACGTTAAAGAAAACGTTTTTTATAAAATCGAGAAAACTCTATCCAATTCAATGCGTAAGCGTGAATGAATTTAAAGAATTAAGACTGTAAAGACCGTAAAACCGGATAGAGTTAAAACGAAAAGTAAAACGTTACCGAATGAGGAAAACACGGAGTCGAGTTGTTAACACTTTCCTTAATTCTTTAAATCGCCCGTAGTAAGACGGCTTTCGCGATTCAGAATCTCAGGATACAACCGTGAACGTCTTCGAGAAGCTTTACTCTTGCACGAGACCTGTCGGATGTGAAGCTCTTACGATGCTCTCGAGACAAAAGAAAACGTAGGAGATTTTGTTGTGAATGTAAGTTCTGCGTTTTTGCAGTTAGTGCCGAAAATGAGAGAGGAAGGGCATGTTTATATAGGGACGAAGTGGTGTGAGTGAAGTGTTGCGACCATCGAACCAACGCATCACTTCAGACTGAACCGAAGTGTCTGCAGATGCTGGCTGCAAAATAGACTTGGGCCAAAACAAAAAAAATAAGATATGCCCATTAGGAATAGGCCAAGGGCATGTTTATATAGGGACGAAGTGGTGTGAGTGAAGTGTTGTGACCATCGAACCAACGCATCAGTTCAGACTGAACCGAAGTGTTTGCTGATGCTGGCTGCGAAATAGACTTGGGCCAAAAGAAAAAAATAGGATAGGCCCATTAGGAATAGGCCAAGGGCATGTTTATATAGGGACGAAGTGGTGTGAGTGAAGTGTTGCGACCATCGAACCAACACATCAGTTCAGACTGAACCGAAGTGTCTGCAGATGCTGGCTGCAAAATAGACTTGGGCCAAAAGAAAAAAAGTAAGATAGGCCCATTAGGAATAGGCCAAGCCCATCAATCACCCACCGAACCAGCCTCGCCCGCGTGCACACACACACCGTCAGCCGGGGCAGCGCGCGCACGCCCATGGTCCCATCCACTCTCCATACCCTTGGTAAACACTTTAGAACATGGAAGAAGTATTCCTATATATATGCACTAAAGAAACACACTCCATTTCCAATGTGGGACTTTGATTAATACATGTGTTTAAACAACACATTTTGAGCTCCCATTTCTCATTCAATATTACTCCAATTTTGACATATGAGTATTGAAAGTTATAGTACACATTACAAGCTTTCCAATGCAACCAAAATCCGGTGATTCCGGTCATCGACCTTGCCGGAAAATTCGCCGGAAAAGTGATGAAAATCACTAGTCAAAATTGAGTTCCAACATTTTCTCATTAACTCAACTTTGTTTCTACAAAAGAGACACTTATATATACAAGCTCCGTGGCCTCAGGACCCGACAATTCCAAGGCTCAGGGAATTGCGTAAACAACACTTCCCGGAGCTACTTTTTCTCATGGAAATGAAGAACTGTAAAGATGTTTTGGCGGATATTCAGGAATGGCTGGGGTACAAGAAGCTTTTTACAGTGGATCCTGAAGGAAAAAGCGGAGGACTAGCACTTTTTTGGAAGGAGAATGTCCAAGTAGATTTCGTATTTGTAGACAAGAACCTGTTAGATTTTCAAGTTCACTTTGGTTCAGATGTTTTCTTTGTCTCCTGCGTTTATGGAGACCCTATTGAAAGTAAAAGGCATTTTGTTTGGGAACGTATTCAAAGAATTGGGATAACAAGAAAAGTTAGATGGTTCCTAATTGGGGACTTCAACGACATCCTTCATAACGGGGAAAAAATTGGTGGTCCTCAAAGAAGCATGAACTCGTTTCAACCTTTTGTTAATATGATTACCACATGTGAAATGCAAGAATTGAACAGCACAGGCAATGCGTTTACGTGGGGTGGAAGACGTCATGATCTATGGATACAAAGTAAGTTAGATCGTTGTTTCGGGAATAAGCAATGGCTCAAACACTTCCCAGCATCAAACCAGCAATTCCTCGACAAACGCGGTTCTGATCACCGTCCAGTCTTGGTGAAACTTGTTTCATCACAGGCTTCTTACAAAGGTCAATTCAGGTTTGATAAAAGGTTTCTTCACCAGCAAGATGTTACAAAGGCTATTGAAAAAATCTGGAACAAACCCACCAGAACTGAGACATCTAAAGTCTCTGAGAATTTAAGATGCTGTAGGAAAATGCTCAGTAAATGGAAGAAAAAGAACACCTCTAATTCAACAGACAAGATCAAAGAGCTGGAGGCTGCTTTAGAGCTGGAACAATCAGCCTTTAATCCTTGCTCTTTTCCTTTACATAAACTGAAAAAAGATTTGACTCAAGCTTATAAGGAAGAAGAATCTTATTGGAGTCAAAAGAGCATATTAAAATGGTTACAAGATGGAGATGGTAACACAAAGTATTTTCATGCAGCAGTTAAAGCCAACAGAGAGAAGAGATACCTATCTCAGCTTATCGATGACCAAGGCAGAACACAAAAATCAGATTCCTCAATGGCGGAAGTGGCTATCAAGTATTTTACAAATCTCTTTACATCCTCAGAACCTGGTGATTTCAGTGAATGGTTCTCAGACTTCTTGCCAAGGGTCAACAACGAGATGAACAAGAATTTGATTAAGGAAGTGACCAAAGAAGAAATCAGGGAAGCAATATTCTCGATAAAACCATCTAGTGCGCCAGGAGCAGATGGAATGACCGGTCATTTTTTCAACATTATTGGAATATAGTTGGTGATCAAGTGACTTCGGAAGTTCAACTTTTCTTCGAAACAGGTGTCTTACCTACAGAGTGGAATTTCACTCAACTTTGTCTTCTCCCGAAGATTACTAATGCTTCAAGAATGACAAAGTTAAGGCCGATAAGCCTATGCTCAGTGCTTTACAAGATAATATCGAAGGTAATGGTAAGAAGATTAAAACCAATTCTTCCAAGAATAGTGTCACCGAATCAATCTGTGTTTGTCTCCGAAAGGCTCATATCCGACAATATCATCATTGCACATGAACTGGTGCACAACTTGAAGACTGATCCAAACATCTCCAAGAGTTTTGTAGCGGTTAAATCAGACATGTCCAAGGATTTCGACAGAGTCGAATGGTCTTTCTTGCAATCTCTGCTCACAGCTCTTGGCTTCCATAGTAAGTGGGTACACTGGATAATGATGTGCATTACAACTGTCTCATACACAGTTCTAATCAATGATCAGCCTCACGGTTTGATTCACCCGAGACGAGGCCTCAATCAAGGAGACCCACTCTCCTCTTTCCTCTTCGTACTCTGCTCAGAAGGTTTGACTCACTTACTAAATAAAGAAGAAGCGGCTGGTAGTCTTAGCGGAATACAGTTCAGTGATGAAGGTCCGGCTATACATCATCTCATATACGCCGACGATAGTCTTTTTCTTTGCAAAGCTGGGGAAGAACAATGTATCACCCTCCAAAAAGTGCTACAAAGGTACAACAACGCAATAGGTCAAACAATCAATCTTAACAAGTCTTCTCTCACTTTTTGGCACAAAGTTTCGAATGAAAGGAAGTTGTCTATCAAGACCAGATTTGGAATATTTAATGAAGGCGGGGCAATCACCTACTTAAGTCTCCCCGAGTGTTTCAGCGGCTCGAAAATAGATATGCTTTCTTTTATCCAAGCAAAACTAAAGTCAAGAATGACTGGTTGGTTCTCCAGACTGCTCTCGGCTGGGGGTAAAGAAACTTTACTCAAAGCAGTTTCCTTATCGATGCCAGTTTACGCTATGAGTTGCTTTTGTGTACCGAAAGCCACTTGCAAATCTTTAACTGCAACTATGGCCGATTTTTGGTGGAATTCTCTAGAGCATGAGCGTAAAATACATTGGAAAAGCTGGGACAAGATGTGCTTGACCAAGGAACAAGGAGGTTTAGGCTTCAAAGATATCGAATGATTCAATCAAGCCTTACAAGCCAAACAAGCATGGAGAATAATACAGGACAAGGACAACCTCTCTTCAAGACTTATCAAGAGCCGATATTTCAACAGTTCTGATTTTCTTTCGGCAAAAGAAGGCTATAGGCCATCGTTCGCTTGGTGTAGTATTATTCACGGGAAAGAACTCCTCATCAAAGGTATGAGATACATGCTTGGGAATGGTAGGGATTTAAGAGTCTGGATTGATCCTTGGATTTACAGAGATGGAATGAGAGCTCCACTTATTAAGAATCCTATCATTGACCTGGAGCTAAAAGTCAAAGATCTCATTGACGTTGAAAACAGAAGGTGGAATCTCTTGAAGTTAGATGAGCTTTTCTACCAGGAAGACATACAAAGTATAGTCTCGAAGCAACCAGTCCCGTCTCAAGAAGATTATTGGTCTTGGGCTCTCACCAAATCAGGAGACTATAGTGTCAAAACAGGCTATAATTTGGCTCACACATTAAAGCTTCTGCTCTGATATAGGAAGCTGAAACTCTTCCTTCCTGTAACGAGATAAAGGCCAGAATCTGGGACATTCAACGGCGCCAAAAATCAAGACTTTCCTATGGAAAGCTTTAAGTGGTTCTCTACCAGTTGCAAACAACCTTATCTCAAGAGGTATGTCCATTGATACGCAATGCTAGATCTACGGTTCAGAAGGTGAATCATCGAATCATGTACTCTTCACATGCACTTTAGCAAGACAAATATGGGCCTTATCAGGATTCCCAGCACTAAAAGAAGGTTTTAATCATAACTCCATTTTCTCCAACATATCTGATACGCTACCAACAACAAAAAACAGAGCTTTTGAAGCAGATTCCCGAAGACTTTTTCCTTGGATTATGTGGCTAATTTGGAAAAACAGGAACAAAATGGTGATTGAAGGGACACAGGAAAATGTGAAGTTTATCGTGGAACAGATCAAGGAAGAGGCTAACCTCTGGTTTTTCGCACAACAAGACCGCTCTAACAATGACCAGAGCATACAAGTTCTTTCACCAAAGCCTCAAAAGATATGGGAACCGCCAAGAACATAGGCTCTTAAATGCAACATATGTGTGACTTGGTCGAAAAGAAACAGAATCGCAGGTATGGCTTGGATACTTAGGGATAAGTAGGGACTTGTGCTTCTTCATAGCAGACGAGCAATGTTCAATGTCCACTCCGAGGAAGAAGCTAATTTTCAGAGCTTACTATGGGCCATATCCAGCATGAAAGAGCATCATTTGGACAGCATCATCTTCGCATCAGAAGCTACTGATCTATTGAAAGCCATCCTTAGGCCTAAAGCTTGGCCTAATTTCAAACATGAAGTCAGTGAAATCTTGCTAGGCTTGAATCATTTTTTGGACTAGAGTGTGGTCTCTGAAATAAGATCAACCAACAAATGTGCCTATCTTATTGCGAATAGCGTCACAAAGGATGGAAGATATAACTCATACGTTGCTATTTCCCATCCCCAGTGGCTTAATGACTTGGTCATTAGTGAGAAAGTCACCTCTGTTAGGGACATATCCTAATTGTTAGTTTCTATTTCAGAACTTATCTCTGTCTTTATGGCTTTATATTTTGTACTCCTCTATGAACTCTCTTTTATGGAAATGAATTCAACAGATGAAAAAAAAAAATATACAAGCTCCATATAAACTGGTGCTAACAAACTCTTAACCACACTAATATTTACAACTTGATAACTGACTTGGTATAAGTTCTAATAACCGCTTCGCGAGGAGTTTTAACCCAAACGATGCTAATAGAGATGCTCATGTTGTTAGGTGACGTGGCGCTAAATTATTTGCTGAGCATTAACCAAAAAAAAAAATAAATCTGGCAAAATTAGTTCTCCCTTCTTCGGTTTATCCTCTTGAGTTCGTAAGCCCTTTCCTTCTCTTATTATCTTCTGATAGTGCGGAGTCATGGCGTCGATGGCTGCGACCACCGATTTCACCAAATCTTTGCTATCTCCTTTCACTCACCATGGTTAGTTAGTCTCTCTTGTTCTACAGTGTATATGTCTTTTGTGCGTTGGATCTCTGAGTGTTTTCTTTTGGGGATTGTCATTTTTCTTGATCAATTTCAGGAAATTCGAGCTTGGATTCCCAGAGAGGTAGTAGGAGACAGAACCTGACATGGCCAAATCAGCAGCACAAATCTAAAAATGGTTACAGGTCTCTTTGTGTGAATGGACTATTTGGAGGTGGAAAGAAAGATAATAGTGAGGATGGACAATCAAAGGTACATTTGAACTCATCCTGCTAAATTTCATGTCAAGAAGATTTCAAAGTTCATACCGAGTTCTACGGTCTTGAGAATCTTAAGAACATATATGTTGTGAAAATCTTTAGTTGTATTGTATGTGCGCTTTTTTTGGTCTAGGTTTATACTATTTGTATTAAAAGATGAGTGTGGAATAGATTCTGCAATATGTGAAACGTTCTGTTAAGCTTCATGTCAAGAAGATTGCAAGTTAATATTGAGTTTACCGGCAAAACGTTCATGCTTAACCTTTTGGTGCTCTTTGGTCTTTGTTGCTAGCTTTGTATTGTTGCCTGAAAAGACTTATCACATGTTTGGAACTATAAACGGTTAGTTGTTTAGAAGATTAGAAGGGTTTGGTTGCCAAATCTGTTTTTGAACTTATGAGTTTGCTTTTCTCCTTTTGATCTACCTAGGCAGGAATATTTGGAAATATGCAGAATATGTATGAGACTGTGAAGAAAGCCCAAATGGTTGTTCAAGTGGAGGCTGTACGAGTGCAGAAGGAGTTAGCTGCGTAAGTTGCATTTACCATACAAACTAGAAATTATCAAATTTCTTCTATGTGTGTTGAGTTTTCATGCTGCTTTTTTTTCCCCAAATTTCTCAGCGCAGAATTTGATGGATATTGTGAAGGCGAGCTTGTCAAGGTAATCCATTCTTGTATGTCCTAAAAAGATCAGTGCACACAATATAAGACTAGACTAGAACTGTCTTTGTAGCAATAACTTAGCTATTAGTTCATCAAGTATTAATAAAAGTTGCCTTTTGCTAAACTCTCAAGGATGACTGTAGTAAAGATACTTTTTACTACACGATTGATGTAGACCTGTTGTTGTGTGATTCCGTAGGTCTTTAAATAATTTTGACTGAATTTTGTCCGACAGTCATGGAATCGGGTTTTAATCTCTTTTTTTTTTGTTTTTGTTACCAATTCCGATTATCTGAGACGTTTGAATTTGTATCAGGTTACATTATCAGGTAACCAGCAGCCGATCCGCACTGATATAACTGAGGCAGCAATGGAATTAGGTCCCGAAGTGAGTAACGCACCTACATTGTTTTTTTTCACCGGTTTCTCTTGTATAATCAAAATCGTTTCCCATCTTACGCATTTTCTGTTGGCAGAAACTTTCACAACTTGTCACAGAAGCATACAAGGACGCACACACAAAGAGTGTGCTGGTAAAGCAATAACAAAACCTTGAATCTCATTGCAACTTAGTATTTGTTTTCTCTGCATCATGTCTAATTAAGCTTTTTGAATTTCACAGGCTATGAAAGAGAAAATGAGTAACCTCGCGCAAAGCTTAGGCATGCCACCGGGACTCAGCGAAGGACTAAAGTAAAGAACATGTTTTTCAGTTGTCTCATTCAATTTTCAGAGATGAGAGGTTTTTTTAATTTTTGTAAAACAGACAGGCAAATTGTTCTACTACTCTTGAGGCATCAGATTTAAAAATTTGAATCCTTGCCGTACCCCGATATTTATTCCCATGAGTATGAACTGACATATCAACAGAATGTTTTCTTTGGATCGCTGGAAGATGGATCGATTTTGAAACCAAAAAAAGAAAGGAAAAGAAAACTACATGGATTTTGCAGGTTGCCAAACTAATAAGATCTTGGAAGCTCTTTGCCAGCCAAGAACGATCTTAAGAGAATTAGGGCACTCTGTGGTTGGTGCAATGGCACTTCGTGACCCGCCCCTCTTACCGTTACAAAGGTAAGGCCATCATATACTTCTGTTCGTCCTCCTACCTGTCACCGCCATAAAACATCACTTGTTCTGTACATAATAAGCATATACTAAAGAAGTATATAGGGTGCTTGTGTATGATAAAATTACCTGGTTCCCAGAGTACCAAGGATACCAGCGAGTTTTTACCGGAAGATTGAGTTTGCTGAGGGAAAACCGAGTCGCTGTCACTGGAATCACAGAGTCTGTATCACCACTGTGTTACCATATGATAAAAAAAAAGTGGGTTTAATGACCAAAAGACTTGTTACCACTACTGTCATCTTTGAAACTTATTCCAATAAACTGCAACATAGTGTACCTGAAGACCCAGATCCTTAGACCAGCAGCAATGAGTTCTTTGTATATTGGCAACATTGAATTGTCTGAATCTCTCCAGTTCCAGTTATTAAACACAGTGTCACTGCAGCATTGAGGAAGAAAAAAAACTGTTATACCAGGTATAATCGTATGGATGGGCATTTCGTTCTTTTTCTTTTGTCGTTTGGTTTAAATAAAACTATCTGTAGAGTTTAACTAGTCATATTCTGTTCAGTTTGGTTTGAGAATTAGAGTTTGGTAAAGATTTTGTTCAATTGTATGAATATTCAAAATGGACTGGTTAGTAAACCGTTTGCAAATCGTCCTGAATGAGTATCATTCTTAGGGGTCAAAACCATGGTCTTCTTTTCGAATTAGGTTTGGTTAGCCTAGTTCGGTTAATTCAGTTCTAGTAAAACTATAATGGTAATGTAATTGTAGATGTAGTTAACTCAATGCCGTTGAAAAGTAGTAATAATAGTAAGGATACCTGCAAGCAGTCCATTTATAAGGGATGGTGGTGCGGTTTGCGTGCATAGCTTGCTGTACATCGGGACGATTATAGTATATCTCCGCATAGGACTCGGTACAAGGGTCAAACTCTACTAAAACACGTCTAGGTAGGACCGTTGCATGCCTTTGCATCATCTGAACAAACTTGGTCTGCTTCCTTTCTTGTGGTTGTGGTACACACCTGGGCGTGTAGATGCTGTACTGATCAATGTCGCCAAAGTCGCCTGCAGCATTGTAAATGGCAGAATCACACTCTCTTGAAAACCTCTCAGCCGTGAAATTACAGTTATTGAGGATTGAATTGTAGGAAGCATCGGAGATCATCGCGTGGGACCACCAATACGTGATGGTTCCTAGTTTGTCGTTCATTTTGTCCATCTCGGGGTTTCCAACCTTCAAGGAGAGATTAAGGACATAAAATTCCTAAATTTTGTTATTATGAATGTGAAATAATTGTTACGAATTTCATATGTAAAAACATGATCAAGTTTTTTTTATTTATTACCCATTAGTTTTGAGTTGAAAGCTATGAAATTTAAAATGATATTAGAACTTGAATTCATGCCGATTCAACCCCGTTTTAAATCATTTCCCCCCCTCCCAAAATCAACCCGCTCTAGATTAGGTCTATTCGAGTGGACCGCTCCAACCGACTCAAGCCAAAATGAACCCATAATAGTTTTTGGAAATGTGATAAATAGACCTTATAGTTACCATGAATCCTTTGAGATTGATTATTGGTTTTTTGTAGTCTTTGTTGTACTCATGAATCTTTTTCGCTAGCTGAGGTACATAATGCCCTGTAACATAAATAGGTTCAAAGATTTAGGTTAGGTTTGCAAAGTTTGGAACCACTTCTAATGAGGCGGGTCTGAGCAGCCATTTATAACAGTTCAAACTTTGTGTATGCATGTACATAATGACATACCAGCATAGCTTTCACCAGCAATGTAGAAATCTCTATATTGATACTGAGGAAATCTTGACATCCAATTTAAAAGAAATATCAAATTTTCCTGAGCTGCAACACACGATTAATGAAAACAGTATTTTTCTTAACAAACAAATTAGTAACTTCGAAAATTGTACTAATCACATATGTATGTCTTTGGTAGGAATCTGACCTGTACGTTCGTCTCCGGACTCTTTAAAATCAGAGCTTGTGTTTGTGTATGAAAACCCAACTCCAACCGGCGACTCCAGAAACAAAAGGTTTGTCTCTGTCATATATATATACAATTAATTTTAATATATAGTTGGAGTTTTGAAACGAAGTAACTTCATATAAATGGATTTTGAAATGAAATTAGTGAGTAGAACCTGTGTTCCAAGAAAATTTATTGAAATAGAGATCGGAGCCGGATTTGTTGATCCGAAATGGTCCAATTTCCTCCGAAGCTCCGTAACCAACCGACGAGCAGCCCGGTCCTACGGATTTTGTTACATTTACATATATTTTCAAATTACACTGTTATATAAACAACTATTTTTCTAATATTTGCATTTGCTGACACAAAATTAATATGTTGAAAATTGCAAAACTTTATCAATCGTAAAATCACGAATTATTGCTTAAATTAAGTTTCTACCCGCACTACGTCAACCTTTTTACACTTTTATCAAAAAAAATTTATTTAATATCATGTTTAGATAAATATTATATATATAAAAATGAATAGTTTTAGTTTCACATTTTTCACCAATTATAAAACCATAGAAAAGTAGATATTCAATTTGTATAAAACGTAAAGAGATCATACTATATTTGCATTCTTAATAACAAACATATAAAAAATGAAAGTAACAAAAAAAAGTTAAAATTTCATCAATTTAGTATTGAAACATAGAAAAAGGTTAACTTAACTTAGACTACAGATACTTCATAAAGATTGAAATATAGAGCCAAAAATATTCAGAACTTTCAGTTTTTATAGTTTATGCTAACATTTTAATGTTTGTTTTAATTAGTCCATTAATTTAAAATTTTTGATGATTTGTCAATTTCTCATAACAGTCAATACAATGAGAAATTCTAGTGTCAATATAGCATCAATTCACTACTCCCTATGTATCAAAATAATTGATGTTTAAAGATATTACACACAAATTAGGAAAATATTTACTTTTTTGTGTTTTTCTAAAATAAAACATTATTTATTATCTACGTAAACATATTTTAACCAATAATAAAACAATCTGCAGAATACAAATAGTCTAAAAGGTAAAAAAAAACACAATTAATTTTGCATCGAAAATTCAAAACATCATCTAATTTGATGTAAAAAAACTTTCTCTAAAACGTCAATTAAAATGATACGGAAGGAGTATTAATGAAATAAAATAAAATAATCCTACTTAGTCAAACAATTAAAATATATAGAGAAATACCTTATAAAACGTTTAACTAAAAGACGTAAAAAAAATATTTAGTTGATTTTTCTCATCTGATTATCGTGTTGAATATGATTAAAACCATAAAATATTTTTTTTGGGCTTATTTTGAGGTCCACGTCCAACTCTCTCCCTCAGTATGATATTGTCCGCTTTAGGTCCAAGTCCGCGTGGATTTGTTATTGGGCTCATTCTCCGATGTGAGACTTGGATTGTATCCTTACAATCCTTCCTCAAACTAAGTACCATATTTGCATGCGTCTTCCTCTCCAGCGAATCATCTTGGCACTCATCTTATCATCGTCATAATCTCCAACAACTTTTCACCACAAGTCATCGGCACCCTATGATTGCAAGGTCACCTTGAGGTATTGCATTTCTCTCATATCGAACAACGCAACTTACACCCACCTTTTCAGTTTCACACTTCTGAATCGTGAGCTCTGAAACCACTTGTTGTTAATATTACAAGATAAACCTAAAAGACACATATTTATAATACACGAATTATAGGCGATACAGGTCCCCACGATACGGTTTCTTAATGGACCTAAAGTCCAAAGTATATGCGTTTTATGAAGTCGAGTTTTTTTTGAGGTTATAAATACATGTGCTAGGGCTTTGTAATTATTATTCATACGATTAATAAAGAAATCCTAAAAGGTGTCCTCAATTCTTTTTTCTCTATGATTTTAGCTTTTTTCAAATTAATCTCGTGATATTGATAATAGTTTTTTTTAACGCTAGTTCTTTATTGAATGGAAACTCCACATATAAGGGACTATATTAGTTAAGCATTTTAGTAAGAATGGTATTAAACATATTATTAAAGACCATACAAATTGATGCAAACTAAACAATTCAATCTAGAAATTAATGAAGGAAGAGGATCCACGAGGAAAGGACATCGGAGGAGAAGGTGAAAAGGAATCAACCAAAATTGATCCAACTCTTGAGGAAAAACAGAGAAAGGTATGTACCACAATAATTCAACCGCACAATAATCAATTGCTATCCTTCAAACTGGTTAGTCAGCTCGGGGAAACAGAGTCCACAAAAATATAATCGCAATTTAAAAGACGAGAGCCGCGAGCCAAACGATCTGCTCGTGTATTCTCCGTGCGCGGAATGCGAGTCAATGAGAAGTCTTGTAACTGGCCCCGAAGAAACTGATATTCCTGAAGTTGCGTATGAAAGGCTGGCCATTCATCCGGGTGGTGTATCATGCTGGTAAGCTCCGCACAGTCGGTCTGGAAGATCTGACAACTTATCCTCCTGCTTTGGAGTTCTGTCGTTGCCCATAGCAGGGCTTCCAACTCTGAGTGTAAAAGCGACAGACTTCTACGTTGGCATTTTGCCTCCATCAAGATTATCCTGTTTTCTGAATCCGAACAGATCCAACCAAGACCTGAAGTAGCATCTGACTGTTTCCATAACCCATCGACCCGACAGACTAGGCCATCGAAGATGGAAAAATCCCCTGAGGGTTGTTCCTCTATAAAGAGGGGCGAAACTTGTGCTTTTCTCCAAGCTTTAAAGTCTGTTTCGACATTCTTAAGGATTACATCCTTATCCGTTTGTAACCCTTGAAAGACTTTATCATTTCTTGCTTTCCATATTAACCATAACAACCATGGGTACAAATCACTGCGATCCCTATCACAATATCGCAAGGGGTTCCGCCAGAAGAGATAGTCCAAATTATTATAAATTGAGGTGGAAGGGAATGCCTCTAGATCAACCGATTCTTACAAAAGGCCCAAATATGCACGATCGAGGCGCATTCGAAAAATACATGATTAATTGTCTCCTCTGCACCCCCACACCGTTGATAAAGTGTATCGCAACGTACACCCCTATGTAGTAATTCTGTAGTCACCGCCAAATTTCCTGT